>PVKP010043978.1:0-17014 GCA_004027715.1 Plecturocebus donacophilus
GATCCCCTGTAGGGGGAGAGGCATTCTGATTTCGGGTGTTCTCAGCCTTTTTGCACCAGTTTCTTCCCACTTTTGTGGATTTATCCACCTGTCGTCTTTGTAATTGCCCACTTTCAGATTGGGTCTCTGAGTGGATGTCCAGCTTGTTGGTGATGAAGTTTTTTCTGTTTCTTAGTTTTCCTTCAGCGGACGCCCCTTCCCCACAGAGCTGGGCCTTCCCGGCTTCAGCTGTGCTTGCTCTCAGTCCTCAGCGCTTCCAATTGCTGTTCTCCTTGTGGGGATGGGACCAGCAGAGCCCGACTAAAAGGGCCCCAGTCCCGTATACTCCTCATCGAGAAGCGCTGCTCCAGGGCACTGGCAAAACAGCCGCTGGCCAAAAGAGTCGTGCTGGCAACCCGTGTGGCGCCTTCGCCGGGAATCTCCCAGTTTGTGGGCATCAAAAATTCGTCTGCAATTGCGGCATCCATTCACTCTCTGCGCTTTCACTGGGAGCTACAATCCTGAGCTGCTGCTACACGGCCATCTTGGATCTCTCCTACGCACCCTTTTTAATAGCCATGCGAAGGCGTAAAATATGTTTAAGACATGGTTATTACCTTCAGTGAGATTACATGTAATCAAGGAGATAAAATATTTAGAGGACGAAAAATTAGCTAGAGTGATCAGTGAAGGCTTCTAGGAGTTAGTGACATTTGACTGAGTTTTGAAAGTTGTGAAGATTCCAGTAAATGTTAGGGAGAGATTCTAGATAGAGTGCATTTGACAAAGGCACTAATAAAGTGATCAAGATGTTATTAATTATGGATTATTGAGAAAGATGCATTATTAGTGTTCTGACTATGGTCTCTGTAAATCTTTCAGTGGCCTGAAGGTGGCAAGCTGGGTTTGTTTGAGAAACTTCAACATCAACATTATTTAAAAGAAAAATGAAACAGTATTATTTCTCTGAAAAAACAAATTTTCATTGACATTTAATTCATAAAATCAAAAATGAAACAGATTGAAACATAAATAAATATTTACTATGTGTCTTTAGTAGGACTTACTTTAAGGCACATAGATTTTGTATTGAAAATGCTTTCCATTTTTTTTATTTTTAAACATTTATTTATTTATTTATTTATTGAGACAGAGTCTCACTTTGTCACCCAGGCTGGAGTGCAGTAGCGAGAGCTCAGCTTATTGCAAACTCTGTCTCCCGGATTCAAGCAGTTCTCCAATTCTCCTGCCTCAGCGCCCTGAGTAGCTGGGATTATAGGCACCCACCACCACACCTGGCTAATTTTATACCTTTAGTAGAGACGGGGTTTCACCATGTTGGCCAGGCTGGTCTGGAACTCCTGACCTCAAGTGATCCGCTTGCCTCGGCCTCCCAAAGTGCTGGGATTACGGTCATGAGCCACCATACCTGGCCTCGTTTTAATATCTTAATTTTTATTGTCCTTATTGATTTATCAGTTATGATCTAACTTTTTTTTTTTTTTTTAAATTGAGACAGGGTTTCACTGCGTTGGCCAGGCTGGTCTCGAACTCCTGACCTCAAGTGATCCACCCACCTCAGCCTCCTAAAGTGCTGGGATTACAGGCATGAGCCACTGTGCCCAGCCTTGATCTAACTTTTTCATAGGAGGAAAAAAAGGAGCTTACATATTTAAGTATTGTAAGAGTTAAAGAAAGAGGAAAGAAACATGAAAGAAAAAGAAAAGTGGCTCAACAGTCAAAGATAGGTTTATCTTGGAGAATAAACCTGAGAGGGGCTTCTGGCTGATTTCGGTCAGGAGCACTCTCTCTTATAGACTATTTAAGGGTTCAGGGTGAGAGAACTTATTACAGGCTTGGAACGTTTCTGCATAGGGGAGAAGTTTATTGTGGGGTTGGAATGTCTCTGGTCAGAGAGAAGGTTATATTGAGGCTGACATCTCTCTAGTCGGGGAGGGTTTTATCTTATGGTTAGAATGTTTCCAGTCAGAGATGTCATTTGAGGTTTATGGTCATGCTGACCTTAGCCATTAGGCTGATACCTTTTTGATTTAGGTGGTTTTTGATCAAGGGGAACTTTAGAATTGCGGTGCTTGTCCAAGATGGTGATGCTCCTGCTCTATCAAGTATTACCATTAAAATCTGTGAAAAGGGGCTGGGTATGGTGGCTCACGCCTGTAATCCTAGCACTTTGGGAGGCCGAGGCAAGTGGATCATGAGGTCAGGTGTTCGAGACCAGCCTGACCAACATAGTGAAACCCTGTCTCTACTGAAAATACAAAAAATTAGCTGGGCATGGTGGCGGGTGCCTGTAATACCAACTACTTGGGAGGCTGAGGCAGGAGAACTGCTTGAACCTGTGAGTCAGAGGTTGCAGTGAGCTGAGATCACACACTCTAGCCAGGCAACAGTGCAAGACTCCATCTCAAAAAAAAAACCAAAAATCTATGAAAAGGCCAGGTGCAGTGGCTGATACCTATAATCCCAGCACCACTTTGGGAGGCCGAGGCAGGATGATCATCTGAGGTCTGGAGTTCTAAACCTTCCCCACCCATATGGTGAAATGCCATTTCTACTAAAAAAAATACAAAAATTAGCCGGGCATGTGGCTCACACCTGTAATTCCAGCTACTCCGGAGGTTGAAGCACGAGAATCACTTGGACCCTGGAGGCAGAGGCTGCAATGAGCTGAGATCTTGCCACTGCACTCCAACCTGGGTGACAGTGAGAGTCTGCCTCAAAAAAAAAAAAAAAAATCTGCAAAAAGCATTGTGAGAAGGCTTTTGGGGGGCAGTCAGGTTTATTGGGGCATAATTTCCAAATGTTATAGTTTTAGTGTATAGTTTTGTTATCCACACAATGGATGGGTTTGATCACTTAGCCAGTGGCAGCCCAATGACCACAACCAAGGAGGATTTAACAAGAAGATTTTATTACTTACAACAAGTAAGGAGGATATCGGGGAGAATTTCCCAAAGCAGTGCCTCCCTAATCAAAGGTAACACCAAGGCTTTTATTAGGCGTGTTAACTGAGTCATCATATGTAGCGGTGGAGTAGAGGCAGATCAGGCCCAGTCTCCGATCATAATTCTACATATAAATGGAGAATAAGTTCCTTCCTGGGTGGAGTTTTTAGTATGCTAATGAGGAGAATTCTCCAAAGTTCTTCTCCAACTAAGGCATCTCTGGTTCCAACTGGTTTTTGTTTTGCCATGGCTGGGCTTCTTCCTTGAACTTTTTTGAAACAATGAAAACTCGAGGTGCAGCAGTTACATCTGGGTACTTTTTTATAATGTGTTCTGGAAAAGGAAAACCCTGGAACTCTGGGTTACAGTTTTATGAGTTTTATCAATTTTGACAAGTGTATATGGTTGGGTAACCACCGTTATAAATAGAAGATATAAATGCTTTCATAACTTTAACAAATTCCCTTGTACCCCTTTATGATCATCCCCTTCCTTTACCTCTAGGCCCTCAAACCACTGATTTGTTTTCTGTCGCTGTAGTTTAGGATCTCCCGAAATGTCATATGAATAAAATTGTATCACATATACTCTCTCCTTGGTCTGCCTTCTTTTATCTTCAGCATCATTGCTTTAAGATTCAACCATGTTGTAAATATCAATAGTTTAATCTTTTATTATTAAGTGGCATTCCATTGTATGGATGTACCACAATTATCAATTCAGTAATTGAGAGACATTGATGTTGTTTCCAGTTTGGAGTGATTATGTGTAAATTCGCTATAAACATTCACATACAGGTTTTTGAGTGACAAAAGTTTTCATTTCTCTTGGGTAAACACCTAGGAGTGGAATTGCTGGGTCAAATGATAAATATATGTTTATAAGAAACTGCCTGGCTGGGTGTGGTGGCTCACACCTGTAATCTCATCACTTTGGGAGGCAGAGGCAGGGGTGGATCACGAGGTCAAGAGATTGAGACCATCCTGGTCAACATGGTGAAACCTTGTCTCTACTAAAAATACAAAAATTAGCTGGGCATGGTGGTGGGCACCTGTAGTCCCAGCTACTCAGGAGGCTGAGGCAGGAGAATCACTTGAACCCGGGATGCAGAGGTTCTAGTGAGCTGAGATGGCAACCACTGCCCTCCAGCCTGGCAATAGAGCAAGACTCCATCTCAAAAAAAAAAAAAAAAAAAGAAAGAAAGAAAGAAATAAAGAAACTGCCAAACTATTTTTCCAAAGTGGCTGAACTGTTCTGCACTTCTACCAGCCATGTAGGAAAATTCCAGTTGCTCTGCATATTTGCTAGGACTTGATATTGCCTGCTTGCTCGTTTGAGCCATTCTAATAGGAGATGATGGTATTGTTACAGGTAGTTAGACAGGAATGAGCAGGGCAGGAGAGGGCTCTCCCCTCCCACCAGGAATGTCAGGAAATGGTTTGGCAATTATCATATTGCCTCTCTAAAAGTGATAAGTTGGCAGCAGTGATAACACTAGCATAATTAGATGGCATGCCATATTATAAAACTTAGAGAAATACCTAACTTTCAGTCCAAAGGTAAAAGATATCATCACCACAATTTCTTCTTTCTTTTTGAGCATCCAGTTGTTAAGATTTGAGTAATTATCACCAAGTCAGTCACCAAACAGTCATTAAATCATTCATTATTAATATGGTTGATGAGAGGCTGATAAATTGCCAGGGAGAGGCCATTTCCTGATGGTTCACACCTGCCACTCTAAAGCATTAGTTGAATGCATCCACCAAGAAGAAGCAACTTCCCAGGCATGCACATTAAGAAACAAAATTACGGAGTATGACCTTCAGGGGCACTCCACAGGAAAAGGGAAGAAAGCCTCAGATAGGCATGGTACAACCATCTGAACACACTGTGCGTGATCACCTCCCAAGCAGACAGAGGGCATTGCGCATGTGGGCAGCCCACCCTACGGGAAATATCATGTGAAAGGGGTACAAGACACCAGAAGCGAGCCAGTCTTTAAAGTTCTAGGATCAAGTTTAAATGTCGCACTTGACCTTCTTTGTGCCCCGCTTGGGTCTCTTCCAAGTGTACTTTCCTTTTTTTCCTGCTTTAAGCTTTTTAATAAACATCCACTCCTGCTCTGGAACTTGCCTCAGTCTCTTTTTCTGCCTTATGCCCCTCAGTCAAATTCTTTGTTCTGAGGAGGTGAGAACTGAGGTTGCCACAGACCCATACGGATTCGCCACTGGTAACTTGGACTACCTTCCACTGATTACAGTAACTTATTACAGTTTTAATTTGCATACCTCTATGACAAGACATATTTTTATGAAAGGTATTGATTTATAGTCCATATAACTTTTTTGTAAAGTGTCTGTTCAAAACTTTTGCCCACTTGTGTGTGTGTGGAAAGGGTTGTTTATTATTTTACTGAGTTTTGAGAGTTCTTTAAGCGTTTTGAATACAAGTCCTTTGTCAGATACATGCTTTGCAAATACTTTGGCCTAGTCTATGTCTTATCTTTTAATTTTCTTTTTTCTTTTTTATTTTTTTATTTATTTTTATTTTTTTTAAAAAAGACGGGGTTTCACCATGTTGGTCAGGCTGGTCTTGAACTCCCAACCTCAGGTGATCCGCCCGCCTTGGCCTCCAAAGTGCTTGGATTACAGGCGTGAGCCACCATGCCCGGCCTCTTTTAATTTTCTTAATTGTGTCTTTCAAAGAGTTATTATTTTGACAAAGTTCAATTTATCAATTTTTTTCTTTTATAAATTGTGCTTTTGGTAAGGTATCTTAGAAATCTTTGCCTAATCTAATGTCACAAAGATGTTTTCATATATTTTCTTATTTGTTCATTTATTTATTCATTTTTAATTAATTAATTTTTTTTTTTTTTTGAGACAGGATCTCTCTCTGTCTTCCAGGCTGGAATGTAGTGGTGCGATCATACCTCACTGAAGCCTCGAACTTCTCTGGGCTCAGTGAACCTCCCATTCAGCCTCCTGAGTAGCGGGACTACAGGCATGTGCCACCATGCCCGGCTAATTTTTGTACTTTCTTTGTATAGACTGTTTTTTTCCATGTTGCCTAGGCTGGTCTCAAACTCCTGGGCTCAGTGAATCCTCCCATCTCAGCCTGGAAGTGCTGAGATTACAGGCATTAGTCACGGCACCTGGCCAATGTTTTCTTCGAGTATTTTTACAGTTATAGAATCTTGCATTGAGATTTGCAATCCATTTTGAGTTGAGTTGATGTTTTTACGTGGTGCAAGGTGTGGGTCAAGGTACACACACACACACACACACACACACACACATAATTATTCTAACAACATTTTTTTCACAGGTGAAAATTTTAGCCAAGGAAGGGACTTATGGTCTTAATATTTACAATTAAAATCTGAGGTAGGTCTTGTCTTGTTTTTTCAATTTTTTTTGGTTGATTTTTTTTTTTTACTCCATTTTCCAAACATTACACCCTATTTAAAAGGAACAATTTGTGTCTTGGTTCTTTTTTTTTTTTTTTTTGAGATGCTGTCTCACTCTATTGCTCAGGCTGGAGTGCGGTGGCACAATCTCAGCTAACTGCAACCTCTGCCCCTGGGTTTTTCTATTTTTGTTTTGTTTTGTTTTGAGACAGAGTGTCACTTTTGTTGCCCAGGCTGGAGTGCAGTGGCGCCATCTCGGCTCACTGCAACCTTCGCCTCCTGGGTTCGAGTGATTCTCCTGCCTCAGCCTACCGAGTAGCTGGGATTACAGGCATGCACCATCATGTCTGGCTAATTTTGTATTTTTAGTAGAGATGGGATTTCACCATGTTGGTCAGTCTGGTCTCGAATTCCCAACCTCTGGTGATCTGCCCACCTCAGCCTCCCAAAATGCTACCACGCCCGGCTGTGTCTTTGCTCTTATCTCTTTCATTTTATTCCATTAGAAGTATCAGGATTTTGGCCGGGCAGGGTGGCTCACGCCTGTAATCCCAGCACTTTGGGAGGCCGAGGTGGGCAGATCACAAGGTCAAGAGACCAAGACCATCCTGGCCAACATGGTGAAAGCTCATCTCTACTAAAACTACAAAAATTAGCTGGGCATGGTGGTGCACACCTGTAGTCCCAGCTACTAGGGAGGCTGAGGCAGGAGAATCGCTTGAACCTGGGGTGTGGAGGTTGCAGTGAGCCGAGATGGCGCCACTGCACTCCAGCCTGGCCACATCGAGACTCCACCTCAAAAAAAAAAAAAAAATCAGGATTTTAAGACATTTTCAAATGACACTATCGCTGCACTATCTAGAATAATGCAATTTTAAACTATAGAGACTGCCATCCTCATTTGTAGAGATGAAGAAACCGAGACTTTAAGATGTTCAAAGACTTGCCCCAGGTCAAACACCACAGAGGCAAAGCAAAATCCAGGGTACAGCCTTCCCAGATCTCTCGGCCATTGCTCTTTTCACCAACTGTTTGTGGCCTTCTTATTGAATGTTTCACTAACTTTACTTCTGTGTATTAAATATAGACAATTGCTTCAATAGTAGGCTTTTATCTAAAATTTCATTTTTGGTGCCTCCCTTCTAGTACATAAAGTTCAATAAAGCAAAATTAAACTGAATTTTTTTTTTTTTTTGAGATGGAGTCTCCCTCTGTTGCCAAGCTGGAGTGCAGTGGCACAATCTCGGCTCACTGAAACCTCCACCTGCCAGGTTCAAGTGATTCTCCTGCCTCAGCCTTCTGAGTAGCTGGGACTACAGGCACATGCCATCACACCTAGCTAATTGTTGTATTTTTAGTAGAGACGGGGTTTCACCATGTTGGCCAGGATGGTCTCGACCTTCTGACCTCATGATCAGCCTGCCTCGGCCTCCCAAAGTGCTAGAATTACAGGTATAAGCCACAGTGCCCCGCCTAAACTGAATTCTTACAAGATTAAGGTTTACCCAATGCCACCGGGTTTACAGTCTCATCATAAACTAAGCACACACACACACAAAGTAAACAGTCTAGACACTAGGGATTACCAAAATGCTGAAAATTTAATGCATAGAATTCTAAGACTTCGCACATATTTTGTAGAAATGGGGGCTTGGTATGTTTCCCAGGCTGGTCTTGAACTCCTGGCCTCAAGCCATTCTCCTTCTTTGGCCTCCTAAAGCACTGGGATTAAATAGAGAAGTAAGCCACAACACCGGGCCAAAATAAACTATTTATTTAAACTAAAAAAGATTGTTGCCTAGAATTCACAAATTTAATGTTCTCTTGGTTTTTTCCTCTCATTATAGAGCAAGGTGGAAATTAGGCCTCTGATAGAAATTAAAAAGCGCATTTTCTTTGCATATTGGAATTATAATGTGGGTAAATGTTTTACCCCACTATAAACATTTTTGTAGGATTATTTTTCCACACTGTGTTTTTTCTCCTGGTTTTAATATTCTTCTGCAATTTTCATGTGGATACCCCTTTTGAAATTAATTGTAGTCCCCATTGTATTGACCAAGGAGCCACCAAAGGCAAATAACAGCTTTGTCCACTCTGGAAATGGCAGGTATAAAGCATAAAGCAACGGGCAGAAAGGGTAAGCATAGACCCAGTGCTTTGCAATCACAAGAAAGTGCCCATCCAGCCATTCTGCCCTTTTTAATGTGTTCCTTCCCTCGAATCTAAACGCATTTACAATTAGGACCTCGGAAAACCATACGCATCGTGACCAACATTACTCACCGCCCTGACCATTCCCCTGGGTAACAGAACATTTAATAGGCCTGTCTCAGCATCTGATAACAAAGGAAAAACACATGCAGATCACGAGAATGATTTTGTGTCTTTCTGTAATGATGAAAGAAGAACCTGATCCTGCATAATAATCGTTTTGTTATTCATAGAACTTAAACGGCATTTCCTCATGAATTTTAATATGCCATCCATTTTCTCACTACTTATCCCCACAAGTCTTTGTGAGCCTTTGCAGAACATTATTCTCTTATCTCTTTCTTTCTTACAGTGATGTAATTATTCTGTCTAAACCATAAGATTTTAGTATGTTGCCTTTTTACTGCTTTGGTCGCACAGTTCTGGTCTAGGTTGACATAAATAATCTGAAAAGATCAAGCTGTGCACTTATGATTTCTGCACTTTTGTTTCCTGTACATATGTTACTTAATTTTAAAGAGTTTCTTTTTAAAAATTATCTGGATATCCTATAATCATAAATTTGTGCCTTTTTAAAGAAATTATAATTAGTGGCACTCATGAGTCTTTTGTTTAGTATTCTGAAAGTTCAGGAAACATTTGCAATATTTTTTCTTCCTTATTCTTCTTTAGTGGGCATAATTCATATTGAAATTCAGTCCAATATTATGTGTAGACAGAGTAATCTCAAAATTACATACTAGACTAGATTTTTAGCCATTTAAGGATACAAACTGAGTCTTATCTTTGTGTTCTATGAAGTATCTGTCTAGCTCAAGGACTTCTAAATAGAAGGCCCTCACAAATATTTGCTTAGAAAGTAAAATTATTGGCCAGGCATGGTGGCACACACCTGTAATCCAAGCACTTTGGAGGCCAAGGCGGGTGGGTCACCTGAGGTCGGGAGTTCAAGACCAGTCTGACCAACATGGTGAAATCCCGTCTTTAACAAAAAAAAAAAAAAAGAAAGTAAAAGTATCTTTTGCAGAAAACAAATCAGTGGTTGCCAGGGGCTGAGCATAGAAGGGGAAAATTGCTTTCAAAGAGGTACAAGGGAACTTTTTACAGTGAGAGAAATATTCTACATATTGATTGTAATGCTGGTTACGATACACATTTGTCAAAAATTATACACTGAAAATTGGTGAATTTAATTACATGTAAATTATATTTAATTACATGTAATTATACTTAATTTATACCTTAATAAAGCAGATTAAGGAAAAAAATCTTGTGATGATATCATGATTTCCTTGTAGGAAATAACTAACAACAAATGCTATTAACAAATAACTACCTCATTCTTTCTTTTTTTTTTTTTTTTTGAGACAGAGTTTCACTCTTGTTGCCCAGGCTGAAGTGCAGCGGCATGATCTTGGCTCACTGCAAACCTCTGCCTCCTGGGTTCAAACAATTCTCTCGTGAGCCTCCCAAGTGGCTGGGATTACAAGTGTGTGCCACCATGCCTGGCTAATTTTTTTTTTTTGTATTTTCAGTGGAGACAAGGTTTCACTATGTTGGCCAGGCTGGTCTCAAACTCCTGACCTCGTGATCTACCCACCTTGGCCTCCCAAAGAGCTGGGATTACAGGCGTGAGCCACCACACCCGGCCCACATTCTTTACATGAACAAATAACCTTGTTTCAGATCAATCTTAAAAAATTCTTAATTTCTTGATTGAATGACCAACAATTTATGAAATATTACTATGTCTCTGATCCTGCACTAGATTATTTATTTTATTATTATCATTATTATTTTTGAGACAGGGTCTCACTTTGTCACCCAGTGCCATCTCAGCTCACTGCATCCTCAACCTCCCCGGCTCAAGCAATTCTCCTGCCTCAGCCTCCTGAGTAGCTGGGATTACAGGTTCGCACCACCATGCCCAGCTAATTTTTGTAATTTTTGTAGAGACTGGGTTTCACCATGTTGCCCAGGCTGGTCTCGAACTCTTTGGCTCAAGTGATCTGCCCACCTCAGCCTCCCAAAGTGCTGGGTTACAGGTGTGAGCCACCATGCCCGACTCTCTTTTTTTATACCAGTAAATGCTGTCAAATGGTTATTATTTCTGATTTTTACAAGAATAACAATTTTACACGTAGGTCCTGAGAGGTCAGATAAACTTGTCTAAGTCCAGATATTTTATTTAAAAAAAATCAGTACATGCATGAATACAGTTTCAAAGATGCTAAACCAGCTGGATGTGGTGGCTCTCCAGGTGACGGAGGGAGACTCTGTCTCTAAAAAAACAAAAAACAAACAAACAAACAACGGAAAAACACTACAGCTACACTAAACACGTATTTATGATTAGGAATTTTGAGGAGTCTGGTGATTTTGTCCAAAAAAGTGCCTATGGTAATAAAAATAAAAATTTAAATTCAGCAAATAAGTATTTACTTTGTGACGGGACTGTACTAGATACTTCAAGAACTACAATGCTAAAAATATATAAACTTTGCTTTCAAAGCCTATACCACATTAGTCAGACACTATGGCACATGCCTGTAGTCCCATCTACTTGGCAGGCTAAGGCAGGAGGATCCCTTGAGCCCAGGAGTTAGAAATCATCCTGGGCAACATAGCAAGAGTCTGTCTCTTAAAAAAAAAATCATATGCCATATTAAAAGGATATGAGATGTGCAAATACATTGCAATAATACCAGACAAAGTGTAGGGCTAGAATAAGACTACAAGTAATTTGGGGCAGGGTGCAGTGGCTCACACCTGTAATCCCAGCACTTTAGGAGGCAGAGGCAGGTAGATCTCCAAGAGTTCAAGACCAGCCTGGGCAATATAGACATTGTCTCTATTAAAAAAAAAGAAAGAAGAAGAAGAAGAAAAGAAGAAGGAGAAGCAGAAGAAGAAGAAAGAAGAAGAAAGAAGAAGAAGAAAGAAGGAAGAAGAAAGAAGGAAGAAGGAAGAAGGAAGAAGGAAGAAGGAAGAAGAAGGAAGAAGAAGAAGAATTTAGGGGACATTCAGGCTTAGATATTTTTGTGATAAAAGAAAAAAAAAAAAGAAAGGCAAACACTTTTCTTCTTCCCTTGTTCTATTTGTTTATTCTGAATTCAAAGCGAACAACCTGAGTATACATGGTTAAAGCAGTTGCTGTTCCTTAGGCTTCTACCCGGATACCTCCCTCATTCTGGTCTCTGCTTAAGTTTCCTTCCCAGAGAAGCCTTTCCTGATCATGCTACCTAAAGAGTATCTCATCACTGTCTATGCTCTCTACTTTTTCTTCTTATCATTGATTACTATGTGATATTATATATATATATATATTTTTTCTTTTTTTTCTTTTTGAGATGGAGTCTCATTCTGTCACCCAGGTTGGAGTGCAGTGGCATGATCTCAGCTCACTGCAGCCTCTGCCTCCCAGGTTCAAGCAATTCTCCTGCCTCAGGCTCCCGAGTAGCTGGGATTACAGGTGTGCACCACCACAGCTGGGTAATTTTTGTATTTTTAGTAGAGATGGGGTTTCACCATGTTGGCCAGGCTGGTCTCGAACTTCTGACTTCAAGTGATCTGCCCACTTTGGCCTCCCAAAGGGCTGAGATTACAGGCATGAGCCACTGTGCCTGAACACAATTAAGTATTTTTTAAATTTATTGTTTCCTCCCATTGTTTTTAAGCTCCTTTCAGGATTCATACGTCTTGTTCACTGTTGTGTCTCCTGAACTTAAATTAGCACTTGACATTCTGTTGAATGAATATGAATTTTACAAAAGTGTCTTTCTGACAGCAACTCATCTCCAAGTCTTCCAGTCTTCATTTGAAGTTCTACCAGTTTTTCATTTTATGGTTATTTGACTTTTGGTACAGATTAATGTCTTAACTATTTTGAAGTAGAAATACACTTTTTTAAACAAGGCACATGAAAGAAGATTTGAACCCTAAGACATGTCTGTGGTTTTATGTAATCTTTCTGAAGGTTAATTGTTTGAGAATACTTCCATCTTCTCTAGGCTGTAGCCTGGGTTCCCTGGAAAACAGAGCCTGAGAAAATGCTCATAGAGCTCATTTTAATTGTATGTGGGGAGAGGAAGGAAGATGCGTACCATCTTAGAGAAGGAAGAATAAGGGCTAGAACTTCTCAAAGAAACACAACTAGTTGCCTGATCAAATGGGAACATCTCTGGGATGGCTGTATGGGTCTCAGAATAATCTGTTGGAGGACAGAGAAAAAGAATAAAAAATTCATCTCCCATGAGTCATTACCTGACTTCTCCAAGAAGACACTGGGGAAGCCAGAGCCTGCATACGTTCAGTCATGAGAAACTAGGTTCTAGAAACTCCTACTGCAGCCCAGTCCTCACCCCCAAGAAATTGCCTCTCTCTCTTCCCTTGATGATAATCCTGAATTCAGCTACCATCTCTAATACCCCTCTGGCAAGGAAGAAAGCCAGGTGATCGAGATCCTGGGAGGAAGACAGAGCTAATCAGATCAAGAAGGGCATTTATCAACACATCCCCTCCCCAAAAATTATTCAGGGCAATTATTTCTAGCAACTGAAGCCCAGCCACATGTGTGACATATGGATATATGTAGACTATCTCCAAGTGCTCACTCTTCAGTGGTATTTCTAGTATAAATTCCCTAATTCTACACCTCGTTTCTTCCAAATGCCTACATTATCTTCCAAAGTCGTAGGTTTGTTTTTGTTTTTTAACTGAGAATTTTGTTCAGCAATTTGAAATGATGAAAAAACCTATGCATGATAAAGTTATGCTTGAATATCCTTTCTTATATTTGGCATCATTAATTCATTCAACAAATATTTATTGAGCACCTATTATATTTTAGGTGCTATACTAAGTGCTAATACTGCTACAGTGAATAAAACAGGCAAACATTCCTGGATCCCTGGAGCAAATATTTTAGTGAAGGGAATCACAATAAACAATGAAAAGAAAATCCGTATATTACGTTGGATGATTATAAGTGTTATGAAAAAAATAAAGGGCCCACCACGGTGGCTCATGCCTGTAATCCCAGCACTTTGTGAGGCCAAGGTGGGCGGATCACCTGAGACCAGCCTGACATGGTGAAACCCCGTTTCTACTAAAAGTACAAAAAATTAGCTGGGCATGGTGGTGCGTACCTGTAATCCCAGCTACTTGGGAGGCTGAGGCAGGAGAATTGCTTGAACCCGGAGGCAGAGGTGGCAGTGAGCCGAGATTGTGCCATTACACTCCAGCTTAGGCAACAAGAGCAAAACTCCGTCTCAAAAAAAAAAAAAACAAGAGACAGAGATCAAGACCATCCTGGCCAGCATGGTGAAATCCCGTTTCTAGTAAAAATATAAAAATTAGCTGCGTGTGGTGGCACACACATATAGTCCCAGCTCGTTGGGAGGCTGAGGCAGGAGAATAGCTTGAACTCGGGAGGCAGAGGTGGCAGTGAGCCGAGATCGCGCCACTGTACTCCAGCCTGGTGACAGATCGAGACTCCATCTAAAAAAAAATAAAGAAAAAGAAAAAAAGAAAGAAGGGTGGTTTTCTTTTTGATTTAAAGATCTTTTGAAGAGACAATCTATGAAAGTCTTCAGGGGAGAGGAAGAAGATGTAAATGGGACATTGAGGGAAAGAAGTGCTCTGTAGGATTAGAACTCTGAGTCAGGCCTGTGGCCAAGGAGTAAGGAAGTAGCATGGAAGATGTCGAGCACTGTGGCTTCTCTGTGCGGATGCAACTTTCTTAACTTTCTCCAAGCAAGTAATAGGCAAGACACATCACATAGAACAATGTATCTGTGTGAGATACAATTACCATTAACTCAGCTTTACTCCACAAACAGATTATAGGAAGCCACACTACAGAGAGCTGGCTTCTACCAGTTGTATAGGAGGAACATATACATTTTTTTCTATATAGCTGATGCAGCTGTCTGATAACTCCAAATTACTCTTCATGCTTACAACATGAGGTGTAAAGATACAGAACTGGGGTGAGATGCTGAGAAGCAACATTTAATTCTCCGAGATTTCCTGAAGTACATGCTGCACCAAGTTTTATGTTCCTTCTCTACAAATACTAGAAACTGAGCCATCATTTCCAAGCAGTGTACCTGAAACGCCCTTTAACCATGAGAAGAACTTGGAAAACCTACAAGGAACCCATATCTTTGGTGACCAAGAGAGCTGAGGGGAAGAATTCTCATATGGTAAATATTAGGTTGCTCTTAGGTGGAGATGAAGGACTTTTCAGGGAATCCGACAGCAGATGCCAGTCATTGATGACCTGTTTGATGTGGACATCTAGAAATGAATATCTCCAAATAAGACATCACATAAGCTGGACAGATATTTGATCCCAGAATAGTAGAGCTGAATGGTCTTAACCAAACTGGATGATCAATTCTCATGATGCCAGGGCTCAGAGTAAAGTTTGGAGTCCCAGAAGCAAAAAAAGTAGATAATTCATTTCCCAGTGAAGGGTCTCATTTGTTCTTGTATTCAAATAACCATAAGTGCTTACAAATTACCTGTGCCAGGTGCTTTGCTAGGTGTTGGAAAGATAAAGGTGAGCAAAAACTGACATGTATCTTGTCCTTACAGAGTTCGTAGTTATAACTCTAACAAGGGCAATTAAGAAAAGCTTGAGATGGTGCGTTGGCTCATGTCTGTAATCCTAGCACTTTGGGAAGCCAGGTCAGGGGAATCGCTTGACCTCAAGAATTTGAGACCAGCCTAGGCAACACAATGAGACTTCCCTACAAAGAATCTTTAAAAAATTGGCCAGGCATGGGGTGCATGCCTGTAGTCTCCAGCTACTCAGGAGGCTGAGGTGTGAGGATTGCTGGAGCCCAGGAGGTCGAGGCAGCAATGGGCCATGATTGCACCCCTCCAACCCAGGCAGTAGGGTGAGACCTTGTCTCAAGAGAGAGAGAGAGAGAGAGAGGAGAGAGACAGAGAGACTAAGGATTCAAGGTTTTTAAAAGTGATTAGTGATTTTGATTTTTATTCAAGGATCAGTTGGAAAACTATTACAGGTTTTTAAGTAGGAGATTTGAATTTTGAAGATCACTCTAGATGTTCATAGAGAGCAGATTGTAGATGGACAGGAGGCTGTCGCAGCAGTTTCAGGCAAGAGGTAACAGTTGCTTTGACCAGGGAAGTAAGCCACTTTCTTCCCTGAATAGCGGCATTGCTTTTGAAGTGAACTTTATAACCAGCATTGTTCTTCAGCCTCCATCTCTTTCTCACCATTCTCCCAACTACTTTTTTTTTTCTTGACTGCCAGGCTGGAGTGCAGTGGCACAATCTTGGCTCACTGCAACCTCTGCTTCCCGGGTTCAAGTGGTTCTCATGCCTCAGCCTCCCAAGTAACTAGGACTATAGGCGCATGCCATGCCCAGTTAATTTTTGTATTTTTAGTAGAGACAAGTTTTCGCCATGTTGACCAGGCGGGTCTCAAACTCCTGGCCTCAAGTGATCTGTGGCCTAGGCCTCCCAAAGTGCTGGGATTACAGGCATGAGCCACCATGCCTGGCTCCCCATCTACTTTTAAAACCTGTTTACAAGGACATCCAGCCCTTACCACTGTGAGGTCACAGCCCCCAAAACACAGATTACTAAAGGTTTTTAAATGTCTTTGCCTCCATTTTTTTTTTTTACTGATTCTAATAGATGCTCTCTACAAGCAACCATGCATTCTCTGAGGTTATTTCAGGCTAATGTGCGAACAGTACTTTATTGCTCTAAATAAAATAATTGAGAGACTATAAAATGATATGAGATACTTTGTAAGAACTTAAATAGAAGGTGTTGCCCCTTTTCTGAGAAATTCTTTAAGGAAAAATCCTGCTTCCTATTCAGTCATATAAACCACCTGCTTACTATGGACACTGTAAGACTGTAAGAACTGAGGTTGCAATGGTAAAAAAATAAAAATGAAAATTTTAAAAATAGCCCTTGCTCTCATAGAACTTATATTCTAGAATGGGAGGAAATTATAATCAAATACATTAAGCACTATAAGATATGAAGTACAGGAGACTAAGGAGACAGGATAACTAAAGCAATATGCTATCCAGGATTAGATCCTAGAACAGAAAAGGGACATTAGTGAAAAAAGGTTAGTGAAATCTGAATAAAGTCAATAGTATCATGATTATGTTCATCACTTAGTTTTGATCATGGTGTCATGGTTATGTAACATACTAACATTGGGGAAGCTGGATGAAGGGTATGTGGAAACTGTGTGTACCATCTTTGTAGCTCTTCTGTAAATCTAAAATCATTTCAAAATTAAAAATATACTAGAAGGTAGAGAAGGAGAAGAGGAAGAAGAAAAGAAGGAGAAGGAGAAGAAGAAGAAGGAAGGAGAAGGAGAAGGAGAAGAAGAAGAAGAAGGAAGAAGGAGAAGGAGGAGGAGAAAGAAGAAGAAGAAAAGAAGAAAGAA
>PVKP010043979.1:0-17008 GCA_004027715.1 Plecturocebus donacophilus
AAAAAAAAAAAAAAAAAAAAAAAAAAAAAACCGGATTTGAACTCAGACCTGGAAAAAGCAAATTTAATAAATATTTACAGAACCTACCACCCCATATCCACAAAACATGTATTTTTTTCAATATTATATCATACCTATTCTAAAAGTGATCACATAATAGGAAATAAATCACTTTTTAGTAATTGCATAAGCATTTCACAGATTTAAATGAAATCCTGAGCAATAGAGCAAGATTCTCGTTCTCTCTCCCTCTTCCTCTTTTTTCTCTTTTATTCTACTTCTTTCTCTTAAAAAAAAAAACTTCCCCTCTCTTCTCTTTCTTTCTCTCTTTTATTCTTCAAAAAAAGAAAGAAAGCAACTAATACACATAAAAGCAACTGGCACAGCACCTAGTATACACATAAACATGTAATAAATGTTTGCAATTACTATTTGGTAGAGGAATGAAAAAGTGTAAAAGAAAACACATATCTCACAGAGGAAAAGAAAATACTGAGAGAAGAGAGGAGATGAGAAACTTTTCATAAGGAAGTAAAGAGAAATGTGAATGACATTGAATGAATGCCAGTTCTAAAAAAAGTAAATAATCTAAATAAATATGCATTATATCATATTTATTTGGACCCCAGAATGGATAATACTAAATGGGATAAATCATATGCATGCTGAAGCATATGCATGCTTATGCCATTTAGTATCCATTCTGGGGTCCAAATAAATGATATAATATACTAATTATTATATATTAATATATATTAGTTATCATATAATAATGATCATGATCAAAGCATCAGAAAATAAAGCCTATGAGAAGCATAAATATCTGTGGCTTCTGACCCACAAATGTGACTTAAATACCCACAGCCTGGTTAGAATTCATACCAAAAAAAAAAAAAAGAATAAAGGAGACTTAACGAGTAAGAGATGGACCACTGATTTTTATCCTAGAAATAACTTACTAATTTAAAAATCTCTTCCACAACATTTACAATTCTTTCAGAGGGGTCTACCACAAGAGATTCTGCCAAAATTTGTTTTAAAATAATGCAAGTTATTCCCTAGGATATAGTCTTAACATCAACTGCAATATGCACTGAATAGTGTGACTTTTTTTTAAAAGGTGGAGGTTAAAAAAAACTGGGGCTTTAGACTTAAAATGGAGTTTTTTCTAATAAAAAATCTTGTGAGATTCATAGGCATGAAATTTCTTGATTTTCATGTAAATGAACTGATTCTAGTAACTGTAACTCAAAGTACAAATAGAGATCCTTATATTTGTAAATTTAAAAATTGCAACTTCTACCATCATGTAGAAACTCAATTTTGCCAAGGTATGAATTTGTGAGACTGGTAATGTGTAGGAGGAAGTTATCTGACTAGTGGGTAAGCCCTTTTTATCTAGCTTATAATCACAAACAAGCTTTGTGATTTACTAACACTCACAAAGTAGAGCTGATCTTTTCATATATTGTTTTTTAATTAAAAACAAAAATCTTGGTAAGGCCGCTATTGCTCCACCTGTACACCGTACCCTTCTATAGAAGTAAACTGCCCTGCTGAGAGGACTTATCTTCAAGTGCTATTTCTCTTGTAGCACCAAAATTTTACTTATAACAATTCTGGGGACTTGTCCGAGATTCACCGTTCTCCTCTGGGCAATCTCGGACCCTCTCTCATGAGGAGACGCATCCTGCTGCTTCAGTTTGCAGCAGCCTCGTGGGTAAGGTGTTGAGACCTACTCAATGTGACAAACAAGCCCGGCCTCTCAGCAATGCAGGGGCGGTGGGGGAAGGCCTATGAATATTGTGGCAACTAAGCAACTCTGCACAGACCAAGAAAAAGACACTGCGGGATCAGGTAAAGTATTTCCTTGGTGGTTGGTACCCAGGTGCCATCCTGAAGTTTCCAGTATACCAGCACCAGCCTGGAGACCACCCTACCTCATGCTGCTAGCCACCAATACTGCCATTCATACAGCAGAAAAGAAAGCGCCATCGCCATTAGAATCATGGCGCTTTCACACTTGAGTCAAGAAAGCGCCATCACCGTTAGAATCATGGGCTATTGTCCCAGGATCAGACCCTACCAAGTTAAAGCTACAAAAAGCTTAGTCTATCTGTCTTTTTTTTTCTTTTCTTCCCTTCACTCCCCATCTTATTATTAATGTAATTAGATCTGGCTCACCTCGAGTTGGTGCTTTAATGTGTGTTTAGTTATGCCTTGTAGAGATGTGCATAACCAAGGACAGCTTGCTGCTGTCCTCACATTAGGAAGATAAGATGAGTTCCTCTAAGGATACTAGTAATCCAAGGAATAATAGTAGCCACATTTATAATTGGTAGGAATCCGACTTGTCCCTCTAAAACAGAATCTCTATGTTCTGCTTAGTCTAATGCCATATGAACACTAAATGTTTAACATAGACTGCTTCCACCGGTCTTTGTCAGTCCTCAAAACTATATATCCACTTCACCAAAGGAATTACTCCTTCTAGCAGTCAATATAACCAATGCAATCCTATACCACTTACTGTTGGTACTGCAACATCTGGAAACTCTTCCCCTCATTAAGTCTTATTTATGGTAGAGGAGCTGACATTTCAGGAAAGAATCCTAAAGAAATTTTTGAAATGCACTTTATTGCTTCTTCAACCTCTTTATCAACCATTCTCCTAGACACAATGACAAAACCAAAAGTCTCAGTGGTAGAAGTACATGACTTAAGGCAAACCATAGCCATTGAAACAGGATATAAGGATGCAAACTCCTAGGTAGAATGGATTAAGTTTATTCCTGTGACTGTTACGCTTGTGTGCACAGTAGGTCAGAGGCCCAGGTTGTCCCCTTTCCACTTAAATGGTCCCCGTATCAAGTGGACATGGAATGCATAGTAGCGCTTTCTCAGAATTACAACTACTGGAATAACAAATTGTGCCAAGTTCTTTCACTGCTATTTCCTGAGGTTCAACACCCCGTGGATCAACCTGAGGGCCATACAGCCTCCATCTCCCAAAGCAAAGTTCGCCACATGTCTGTCATGACAGGAGGCGAACTTACTGTTCCTTGGAAACTTAACAGGATGCAGTGAAGTCATCCTTCACTTCCAAGAGCTGGCGCCATCAGTCCGCCCTTACTTATCCCCGAGCAGATGGATGGTGGTATTGTGGAGGACCTTTACTGGACACTCTGCCAAATAACTGGAGCGGCACTTGCATTCTAGTCCAATTGCTTCTACCCTGGCATTTCATCAACCAAAGAAAGAGAAATTACAATGGCGAATAAGAGAAGCTCCTTATGGGTCTCTTGATTCTCATGTCTATTTAGATGCAACTGGAGTTCTTTAGGGAGTACCACAGAAATTTAAAGCCCGAGATCAGATAGCTGCAAGATTTAAGTCAATGTTGTTCTGGTAGGTAACAATAAAAAAAAATTGTAAATTAGATAAACTACATGTATTACAACCAACAGTGGTTTGTTAACTATACTAAAGATACTGTCAAAGGAATAGCTGAACAATTAGGATCCACTAGCCAAATGGTCTAAGAAAATAGAATAGCCCTAGATATGATATTAGATAATTATACTTCTTGTTAGATGTTGTGTCATACCAGGCATCCAAGGACTTGTGCAGAGTCTAGTAGACACAACTCTTACTAAAATGTCCCCAACCCCTCCTCCACCCTATTCAGATAGATTTACTTCTTTCAGAAGAACAACTAAGCCAAGACATGTTAAAGAAGTTTGAAAAGAAAAAAAAGAAAACTCCAAAAATTCAACATGGAGGATTGTTATAGTGAACCCCAAGTTTCTCTTCAAAGAATCAGTATGTCAGCATGTTTAGCTCTCTTATTCTTTAATACTCTATTTTAAAGCTTAAGTTCCTTGTAATTCCAGTAAACAACCTTCTTCACCGGTTCTAATCAGTAGTTCACATCTGCCCCCCAAACCCCAGTTCCATCCTGACTCATCTCGGTCACCTGATCATCCCTGGCTACCTGCTCTAACAAGCCCAAAACTGTCCTTCCTGCCAAAACATCCACCCTGCTATTCCAGCTCCTACCTTAATTTTATCTTTTAAAAATATTTTATCTTTTAAAAATAGCCAATTAGGATTATTCTAGCTTCTGTGGTCTAACCCTAGCCAATAGGGGATGACACAGCAGTTGGGACAACCCCCGCCAGGCATAAGTGCCTATTCCCCACTTGTCCAAGCATGTAGCCGTCATTATTACTCCACCCATAGGTTGCACCCTTCTACAGAAGTAAACTGCCTTGCTGAGAGGACTTAAAAGAAAAAATTGTTGAGGCCGAGTGTGGTAGCTCATACCTGTAACCCTAACACTTTGGGAGGCTGAGGTAGGTGGATCACTTGAGGTCAGGAGTTCAAGATTTCCCTGGCCAACATGGTAAAACCGTCTCTACAAAAAATTAGCCTGGTATGGTGGCACACACCTGTACTCCCAGCTACTCAGGAGGCTGAGGTGGAAGGATCACTTGAACCTGGGAGGCAGAGGTTGCAATGAGCTGAGATTGCACCACTACACTCCATCCTGGGTGAAAAATAAAAACAAACAAACAAAAAACTTGAACCAAAAAAAAAGAAACAAATTCATTCCTAGCACTAACCAGTTACACAGGCTAAAAGATCTTTTTAGAAATATTGATTCTTTCACCTTTAAAGAAAAGTTTTGGCTGAAGAATGAAATGTCAGAGCTGAATCGCCACTCTATGAAATTAACAGTCTATATATTTTAAACAAAGAAAAACCATTCATAAGGAAGTATTGAACTACTCTGACTGTATTTAATGTTTTATTTAAAAAAAAATAACTTCAAGGATATAGATAAATATTTTCTAAGGATCTGAAGAGGTTCTTTCATTTTTACAGTTAAACTATACTATATTTGATGAGAAATACTGTATGTCTGAAATGTAATTTGAAAATATGAGTGAGGACTTGTGAAGTTTAACGGATAGTCTTTAGAAATATAAAAATTCTAATGTAACTCAACTGTTTAAAATGTATTCTTTGGTAATTTACATACTATAATGCCTTACTAGACTATACTATGGTTAAATCAGAGCAATATTTTTAAATTTTTTATTTTAAAAATAGTTATACTGAACTATCCAAACAGTTCATCTTCATTTTTTAAAAGTTCACAATTCTTAGCCTTCCTGACCTTTTGCAATTACTAGATCTCCTGAAACAGAACCATACTTGGCATAATAGGTTTGGGAAGTCCTGTAAAACTTTTTCAGAAATAGTAGGGAATGGATTAACTCTCACAAAGCACCATTCTTTTGGCATGTTTAAACAAAGAACTCCACAATTTTATGAATCTTAATATCTAACTACCAAGCCACAAACTTCAGATCCAATATTCAGGAAACTAAAACAGCTGTTTTGCTCAAGTCTTCAGTAAACTTCAAGTTGTTAATATATGATGACACACATAGGCATAATCACAATTTGTGTTAGAATTAAGTACAGCCAATCACAAAGTGCTATATTCTGACTCTTACCATGTTTGACGCATTCATGTGCTGTATCAACTTAGAATCTGGAACAATAACTTGTGGTGCTGTGGCTACAAAAAAAGCACACATGCAAACAAGAAACCATGAGGCTATTTTACAATCACAAGAACACTTTACATACAATGATAAAAATTTTTTCATGTTTCCCACGTTTTCTGTACTCAAATGCTTTCAATCATTTGATCTCAGGACGTTATAAATTTTTATGGCAAATAATAGCTGTGATATACCTACCTAATAATTAAAAAATATTTAAGGCCAGATGTGGTGGCTCATACCTGTAATCACAGCACTTTGGGAGGCCAAGGTGGGCAGATCACCTGAGGTCAGGAATTTTTGAAATTTACATAGTCCTTTTCTCCCCAATATGACAGTTGACAGACTCATGCTACTTTCATCAGCTGTTTAAAAACTATAAATCAGCTGGATGAGGGGGCACACACCTATAGTCCCATCTACTCAGGAGGCTGAGGTGAGAGGATCACTTGAGCCCAGGAGTTCTGGGCTGTAGTGTGCTATGCCCATCAGGTGTCCAACTAAGTTCAGCATCAATATAGTGACTTCCTAAAAGCAGGGGACCACCAGGTTGCCTGAGGAGTGGTGAACCAGCCCAAGCTGGAAAGAATACAAATCAGAAATAATGGCAATGTTACTTAAGTGTAAAAGGAACAAAATGTTTGATTCTGCAAATTTCAGAGAATAGATGGATAATCCTATTATCCTAATATTCTCTGAGTGAAGAAAATCAAATTTTAATTTATGATGACCTAAAATCCTAATGCCAGGTCTGAAGGCAACAGGAGGAACAGTCATCAAAAAATATTAAAAGAACAAAATTATTCAATACAAAGTATACATTAAAATCAGGTCTGAAAAGTACTACTTAATATCAACAGTAAAATAACCCAAATAGATGTTTCTACTATTTATCATTATTAATTTTAAGACACATATGTATACAGGCAAATGAGTAACTAAAACAATTACATTAAAATAAATTTTCTATTTACTTCTAGTCTCCTCTCCCATAAAACCAAATGCACTTTAGAATGCTCACCAAGTTTTATAACTGAATAGATGTTTGTCATGAAAGAAAATACAGAGCAAGTTTCTTAGCCTTTTCTGGGCTCAGATTTTCCTGATCTGTGAAACTGAGCCAAGGGGTATTTTACAAAGCCCGCATAAGGTGCCAATAAAACAGTATCTATAAAGTGACTTGCAGAGTATAAAGCACTATAAACACAGTCTATAAATATTTACTTTTCTTTTTTTTTTTTTTTAAGATGGAGCCTTGCTCTTGTCACTCAGGCTGGAGCGCAATGGCACAGTCTCAGCTCACTGCAACCTCCACCTCCCGGGTTCAGGTGATTCTCCTGCCTCAGCCTCCTGCGTAGCTGGGATTATTGACGTGTGCCACCATACCCAGCTAATTTTTGTTATTTTTAGTAGAGACAGGGTTTCACCATGTTGGTCAGATTGGTCTCAAACTCCTGACCTCATGATCCACCTGCCTTGGCCTCCCAAGGTGCTGGGATTACAGGCATAAGCCACTGAGCCTGGCCAATATTTGCTTTTTCTTAGCTTTAAACCAAGTAATATAAATTAAGATATGTTATATATCCACTCTTAACTTAAAAGTAAATCTAATTCAGTACATTTGGGCGTACATAAATTACTATGGAATTGAATTTTCAAACTGCCAAAGTATACAAGAAACTCCAGAGTTTAAGATATATTTTAAAAACTAATCTGAAAGATGTCTTTGAAAGAACATGTTTTCTAAAGAAAGCAAACAACTATTTTACCGTATAAAATTATAAAGCCCTTAAATCTAAAAAATAAACCTTTTAGATTTAACTTAATTTAGGAAATCCATCATTACACAGCCTTTTCAAAACAAAATATTAATACAACTCCTCCTAATATAATCTTAAGCTTTCAGTTAATTACTTGTCTACCATTACTCCACAGATGATAGAACCTATATTTTATACAAATTTATATACATTTACATACACACACCCCTCAGCCAAGAGAAAAGAGAAAAAAGTCCAAAATCAACATAGGGTTTTGTTTGTTTTATTCTTAGGTTTTCCATGACCCCCTTAAAAAACAAGATCCAAGAAATGCAGAATATTTCTCTTCTTTCAAAACGACAAACTTAATTTCCAAGTCGTAAGTAGGAAAACAAATCCAGTCTCACCTTGCTGTGATGCGGGAATAAGGACCTGCTGGGTCTGTGCTTGCTGAGCTACCGCCTGCTGAGGCTGAGCTTGCTGATGGTGGTGATGGTGGTGATGCTGCTGCTGCTGGGGTTGATGCTGCTGTTGAACTTGCAGTAGAAGCTGCTGCTCTTCTGAATGAAATCCATCTACTGCCCTGGACTGCATTAGTTTATTTTCCCATAACTAAGGCAAAGAACATTAAAGATTTCTAAGTGGAAGATAAAATAACTTTGGACAGATGAACACAACAACTTTATTAATCTATTTATAAAATTATTCCATTTTAAAAATTGATACAGACACAGAAATACAACCAATCTATAATTCTAACCAAGTGTAAACAATAACAAAAACAAAATTTTAAAGCATCAAACCTCATTTTTGCCATATCAGAGTACTGGAGAATTTTCTTTTTATATTTTCTTTTATTTTTTAAAAAATTTATTTATTATACTTTAAGTTCTGGGGTACATGTGCAGAAAATACAGGTTTGTTACACAGGTATACATGTGCCATGGTGGTTTGCTGCATCCATCACCCCGTCATCTACATTAGGTATTTCTCCTAATGCTATCTCTCCCATATCCCCCCCACCTCCTGCTACCCCTCCCCTATCCCCCTATCCAAACTTTCTATAGTAATTCCTTAATCATCAGCTATTATTTAGGAATGAGTTTCACATAAGCAGCTTCTTTAATAATCAAAAGATTATCCTTTATAATATCAAAACCATTACTAAACTATTTTCATATACAACTTTTTCCTTATAAAAACACAAAATATACAATGTTCTACCTCAACATGCAAAACTTAAATTCTTTAACATACAAATCATAAATTCACTTAGAACAATGAAAACATAGAGGCAATTGCCTGAAGCAGAAAAGTCCAACTTTCCATCTGTCCAATCCTACTCAAAGAAAAAGAACCAGCAATGCCTGAAGGTCACTGGTTGGTTATCCCAACTTTCCACACTTCTTGAAATTTCCTTCCTTCTTCCATTATGCCAAGAATTGGCACTCCTTCTTTGTTTAGCCATTTCTATTTTCTCATTTCACCTTAGGTTCTATGATGCGAAAAATCGTAATGGACAAAAACAAAGAAAAGATGCTCAACGATTTCATTCTTCTACCTAACACATTTCCTCTCTACCAGCTTTAGTGTTCAGTGTGGAGCCTCAACCTTACAAAAAATTGCCCAAAATGTCACAAACTATTCCCTGAAAACACAGATGAAACTTCATTCAGTCATTCTGCACACAAGGATCTATACCTTTCTTTTCTCCTCCAGGATTTGCTTTTAGGATATTGTCTAATTGACTTAAGGCTTCTATCAGGTCCTTCCAGAAGTTCCATTTGCCATACTCACAGAGTTTTATTTATTTTATTTTATTTTTATTTTTATTTTTAGAAACAGAGACAAGGTCTCCTATGTTGCCCGGGCTGGTCTTGAACTCCTGGGCTCAAGCAATCTGCCCACCTCATCCTCCCAAAGAGCTGAGATTACAGGCGTGAGCCACCACGCCTGGTCATACTCATAGAGATTTTTTATAATCTGACCTTTCCAATCATTCCAGACATTCTAGATTTGTTGTCTTGATGCTAGTTAACAATTCCACTAAATCTCTAATGACTTACTGAAAAAGCAAATGTTAAGGTCAATTTCCCAGAGAATCCTACTGGCAGGCCCAGTATTTAGACTTACCTGAAGTCTATTCTTAGATGGTAACAATATCTATCTCACTGGTTGTTGAGAGGATTAAATGACATATCCATGTAAAACAATTATCAGAGTCTTACATAAAGTTAGTGATCAAAATATATTATTATTGATGGCAATGGTGTTGGCATTACCTGTTTAATAGAGCCTTATACCAGAAGCCAGGAACCCAGTTAGTCCTGGTTTGGCCATTTATGTAACCAAATCATTTATCTTTCCTAGGCATCTTCTTCAGCTAAAAGGGAAACCAACTGAAATAAAGTACTTCTAAACTCACTTCCAGTGAATAAATTTAAGTGTAATCCCAGACGAAAGACAGCAAGCTTCTTCCCGTAGTAACAAGAACTACTTTTTGAGAGCCCATGTTGTGTCTGATTCATCTCTGTAAAGTGGGCATCTAGCACAGCACACCATCAAAATAGATACTCATATGCTAAATAAAACACATTATGACTAATGTTATTATATATAGTAAGGCTTCCAAACACTCTGTTATCACCCAAACCTTCTACATCTTCTCCTCTCTTCCAAAACAAAACAAACCCTAGTTTCTTGTAAGCCAAAAATCAAGGTGAAAAAAAAAATTCTATTGATTAATGCTTTTTTAAAAAAGTTTTTTAAATCATAATTTTCTAAATTTTATGTTTCACTTTTATCACCTCCAACTGGTTTACCCACAGCAATCTGGACCCATTATGTACCTCAATGAAGCTCCTATGATAATGACAAATATTAATGAATCACATCATGTGTGGCTAAGTACTGAGCACCAAGACTCACCTAGAGTCTCATGTAAATGATCTAGGAATCAAAATCCACCCCAATCAGCCCACCATTATTGTCTACTCTGATTCACTTTTTCAATACATTTCTATCCAATGGCCCTGGTCCTTTCTGCCCAGCAGTACTGCAAACAGTAGTGATGTAGTGACTGAGCTCTTGTGTTTCCTGCATCAAGTGATGCGTCCACAAAAATTATGTTCTATATGCCAAATACCGTTATAGGGATTGAGAAGATACAGTAAACAAACCTCACAAAAATCCTCAACCTTAAGAGCAGACATTCCAGTGGAAACTTGCCATTCCAATCTATCCTCTATAAATCAGTGATCCTCAAAATGCAGTTCTAGACCCAACATCAATCAGCATCACCTGGGTACTTGTTAACAACACTGAATCAGCAGCTCTGGGAGTAAAACCAGCAATTCAGTTTAACAAACTGTTCGATGTATGCTCAAGTGAGAACTGCTTTAAAATGTAAACCAGTGCTTTTCAAACTGAGGGCTGCAACCCACTAGTGTCATAAAGAAGTCAATTTAGAATTTTCTTTGTAGCCCTCTCTCCTTTCTCTCCCCTTCTGTCCCCTTCTCTGTCCCTCTGTTCCCTTCCTTCCCCTTTCTCCCTCCCTCTCTCCCCTACCAATGTTTTTTATAAGCAAAATCGAACTGAAAGACAATGTCAGACTGTACTGCACTAAGAAAGAACAGTTCTGCAGATTTTCCGTATACACACACTTGTGCATATATTTATTCAAAATGTTAAATACTATTAATTCTTAAGGAGGGTCCTAGTCAAGAGGTTTGAAAAACACTGTTCTACACTGTTATCAAGGTGAATTTTTTAAAAATTATAAATATGACATGCTCTGCTTAAAAACTGGAACCACAGCAAAGTAATCTTCTATCTACCTACCTACCTACCTATTTACTTACCTGATATGGTTTGGCTGTGTTCCCCACTGAAATCTCAACTTGAATTCTATCTCCCAGAATTTCCACTTGCTGTAGGAGGGACCCAGGGGGAGGTAACTGAATCATGGGGGCCAGTTATTCCAGTGATATTCTTGTGATAGTGAATAAGTCTTATGAGATCTGATGGGTTTATCAGGGGTTTTCACTTTTGCTTCTTCCTCATTTTCTCTTGCTGCCGATATGTAAGAAGAGCCTTTACCTCCCACCATGATTCTGAGGCCTCCTCAGCCATATGGAACTGTAAGCCCAATTAAACCTTTTTTGTTCCCAGTTTTGGGTATTATGTCTTTATCAGCAGTGTGAAAACAAACTAATATAGTAAATGGGTACCACTAGAGTAGGGTGTTGCTGAAAAGATACCTGAAAATGTGGAAGCAACTTTGGAACTATTTAACAGGCAGAGGTTGGAACGGTCTGGAAGGTTCAGAAGAAGACAGGACAATGTGGGAAAGTTTGGAACTTCCTAGAGACTTGTTGAACGGCTTTGACAGAAATGCTGACAGTGATATGAACAGTAAGGTCCAGGCTGAGGTGGTCTCCGATGAAGATGGGGAACTTGTTAGGAACTGGAGCAAAGGTGACCTTTACTATGTTTTAGCAAAGAGACTGGTAGCATTTTGCCCATCCTAGAGAATTGTGGAACTTTGAACTTGAGAGACATGATTTAGGGTATCTGGCAGGAGAAATTTCTAAGCAGCAAACCATTTAAAAGGTGACTTGGGTGCTGTTAAAAGCATTCCGTTTTAAAAGGGAAACAGAGCATAAAGTTCAGAAAATCTGCAGCCTGATGATGCAGTAGAAAAGAAAAAGTCATTTTTTGAGGAGAAATTCAAGCCAGCTGGAGAAATCTGCATAGGTAGCAAATGTTAATCCCCAAGACCGTGGGGCAAATGTCTCCAGGCCATGTCAGAGACCTTCATGGCAGCCCCTTCCATCACAAGCCCAGAGGCCCAGGAGGAAAAAGTGGTTTCACTGGCCAGGCCCAGTGTCCCCATGCTGTGTGCAGCCTAGGGACTTGGTGACTGGTATTCCAGCCGCTCCAGCTGAAAGGGGCCAATGTAGAGCTCAGTCTGTGGCTTTAGAAGGTGGAAGCCCCAAGCCTTGGCAGCTTCCCTGTGGTATTGACCCTGTGGGTACACAAAAGTCAAAAACTGAGGTTTGGGAACCTCCAACTAGATTTCAGAAGATGCATGGAAATGCCCGAACGTCCAGGCAAAAGTTTGCTGCAGGGCAGGGCCTTCATGGAGAGCAGAGAAATGTGGGGTTGGAGCCTCCACACTGAGTCCCTATGGGGGCACTGCCTAGTGGAGCTGTGAGAAGAGGGCCACAGTCCTCTAGATTCCAGAACAGCAGACCCACTGACAGCTTGCACTGTGCTCCTGGAAAAGCCGCACTCAATGCCAGCCTGTGAAAGCAGCCAGAAGCAAGACTGTACCCTGTAAAGCCACAGGGGCAGAGTTGCCCAAGACCATGGGAACCCACCTCTTGCATCAGCCTGACCTGGCTGTGAGACCTGGAATTAAAGGAGATTGTTCTGGAGTTTTAACATATGACTGCCCCACTGGATTGCGGACTTGCATGGGCCCTGTAACCCCTTTCTTTTGGCCAATTTCTCCCATTTGGAACAGTTGTATTTACCCAATACCTGTACCCCTACTATAGCTAGGAAGTAACTAGCTTGCTTTTGATTTTACAGGCTCATAGGCAGAAGGGACTTGCCTTATTTCAGATGACACTTTAGACTTTTATATTAATGCTGAAAAGAGTTAAGACTCTGGGGGACTGCTGGGAAGGTATGATTGGTTTTGAAATCTGAGGACATGAGATTTGGAGGGGGCCAGGGGCAAAATGATATGGTTTTGCTGTTTCCCTATCGAAATCTCAACTTGACTTGTATCTCCCAGAATTCCCATATGTTGTGGGAGGGACCCTGTGGGAGGTAACTGAATCATGAAGGTCCATCTTTCCCATGCTATTCTTGTGTAAGTCTCGTGAGATCTCATGGGTTTATCTGAAGTTTCCACTTTTGCTTCTTCCTCATTTTTCTCTTGCCACCACCAAGTAAGAAGAACCTTTTGCCTCCCACCATAATTCTGAGGCCTCCCCAGCCATGTGGAACTGCAAGTCCAACTAAACCTTTTTTTGTTCCCAGTTTTGGGTATGTCTTTATCAGCAGCAGGTATATGTCTTTATCAACAGTGTGAAAACAAACTAATACATTATCTCTAACAACCTGGAATACTTATTTGCAAACGATTCCTAGGTCTCATTTTACTACCCCTATCAAACCAGAATCCAATAATCTGCATTTTAACTAGTATCCAGATAATCCTCACTCTAAAGACCAAGCTCCTTAGTATAGTTATGTTACCATATACTAATTGCTACTATAACTTGTACTCTATTTTTTCACAGTACCAAGTTACTTGCAGGTCCCTGAATATAGCATACATAAATAACCTTAATAAACTATTCCTTGTGATCAGCAGTTTTCTCCCACAATTTCCTACACAAGACAAATGTCAAAGTCACAATAGCCTCAAAGAAAAGCTATCACTCATTGCCTCCATGCAATAGAGACATTTCTATCTTTGTACTTACCATACAAAGTCTACCATTTCTATCAAAGTATGAACATCTGGGCAGCAACTATCTTATTCAGGATCTAATTTCAAAGAAGGGAAAACAAACCATCGTCTTCTAGAATACTGTTCCTATATAAGGATGCTGCTGACATTTTAGGCAGGATAATTCTTTTATCATATAGAATGGTCCCACAAGAAAAATGCAGGAATTGCAACATTCCTGGCTCCCATAATAAATGCCAAAAGTGTCTACTAGTCCTCATGAGATGTTGAACATGGCCTCACACATTTCCAACAGCTTTGGGAGAGGAGGGTAAAGCAGCCTATTAAGAATCAGTATTTACGAAGTACCATAATACTGGTTCTAGGTAATGTCAGACATACATAAAGCATATCATCTAAGTACTTTGTATTAAACTTATAATGTCAATTAACATAAAGTTCAAATTAATTGAATGTTAATAGTTTCTCTACAATTTCATTTTCACAGAGTCTTTTTATTTATCAAAATATTAGACATCAACTGTTTAAAATAAACAATGAAACACTATTTTGGCAACAGTAATCATACTAATATACTTTTTTTTTTTTTTTGAGACAGAGTGTCATTTTGTTGCCCAGGCTGGAGTGCAATCGTGCAATCTCACTGCAACCTCCACCTCCTGGGTTCAAGCAATTCTCCTGCCTCAGCCTCCCAAGTAGCTGGGATTACAAGCACGCACCACAACGCCCAGGTAATTTTTTTATTTTTCAGTAGAGACAGGGTTTCACCATGTTGGCCAGGCTGTTCTCAAACTCCTGACCCCAAGTGATCCGCCCGCCTCAGCCTCCCAAAGTGCTGGGATCACAGGCATGAGCCACCACATCCAGGAAAACAATCAGGAATAGTAATCTTTGCCAGGTATCTGAAATTAGATGGAGAAAATTCATCTTCTATTCCCAAAATGATTCAAATGTACTTTGTATATAATGTTAACTAGACTAGTAACTAAAATTTATTGAATTCTATGTACTTCCTAAATATATTTACAGACATAGTTTTTCCAAAAACTCCTGTAAGACAGACATTATCATCTCGTTTTTACAGAAAAAGAACCTGAAGAAGTTAGGTAGCTCATCCAAGATCACTAACTAATGGCAGACAGAATAGGGATATAACCCAGGTGGTCTGACTCCAATGTCTCAGTCAGGGCTAGACCCTGACAGTCAATGTCTCTTTGCATTCTGCACCCTAGGACCCTCACTTGCCTCACTTTAATACCAGTACTCATCTAAATTCCCAATCTCTAAACTGCTGCTATCAGAGCAGGTCACTGACCCTCAAAACCATCTCAGGTGCCACACAACAACCACCCAAGCTCTAGTCAAAACTCTGTTACCTCCCTTCTTACTAAGTTCCGTATATGTCGCATGGAGGCAAAAGGGCTAGGTTCATGTCTCTAACACTTATTAGCCAAATGACCTTGTCGAAGCACATTCCCAGTCTACTTTCTCATCTATAAAATGTGATGAGATCTACTGCTCCCTGGCAACATGGTGGGCTACAATTCTGAAGGATTCTTCTCCTTTCACAAGACATCTAGCTCCTGGATAAATGTATGACATTTCTGGGCTCCCAAGAAATAATGCTGGAGAAACAGAGCTTTTCCTAAGAGTAAACGAAATGAAACAGATTATTATTCAACTTATAGTCCAAGTATTTATATATAATTAGAGTATATCAAGTACTTTATATACATAACTATAATATATGTAGAATAGTGGTTCTCAACCAGAGGTAATTCTGCCCCCCAGCAACATTTGGCAATGTCTAGAGACATCTTTGGTTACAATTGAAGGGAGCTACTGGCATCTAGTGGGCAGAGGCCAGTTATGCTGCTAACATCCTATAATCAATAGGACAGTCCCTGCAACAAAGAATTAATCAGTGCAAAATGTCAATAGAGCCAATGCTGAGAAATCTGAACCAGAGGCAGATAAAATGAATTTCAGATATACTTCCAATTGAGGCAACTTTTCTCCTATTATTTGGTTTATTAAAAAGAGCAGAGGGAGAGATCCAAGATGGCAGATCAGCAATAGCTCAGGAATGTAGCTCCCAGTGAAAGCCAGAGAACGAGTGGACGACGCACTTTCCGACGAATTTTTGTTGCCCATAGACTGGGAGATTCCCAGCAGAGGAGCCACACGGGTCGCCAGCGCGACTCTTTTGGCCGGCGCGGCTGTTTTGCCGGTGCCCCAGTGCAGCGCTTCCTGGTGCGGAGTATAGGGACAGACGGGCTCGGCTGATTCCAACCCCACAAGGAAAACAGCAATTGGAAGTGCTGAAGGCTGAGAGTTTCACAGCGAGCACAGCAAACCTGGGAAGGTCCGGCTCTGTGGGGAACGGGCATCCGCCAAAGGAAAACTAAAAAACAGAAAAACTTCATCACCGGACGGAGAGAGATCCAAGATGGCCACGTAGCGGCAGCTCAGGATCGTAGCTCCCAGTGAAAGCGCAGAGAGTGAGCGGATGCCGCAATCGCAGACGAATTTTTGATGCCCACAAACTGTGAGATTCTCGGCGAAGGAGCCACAGGGATCGCCAGCGCGACTCTTTTGGCTGGCGTGGCACTTCTCGGTGCGGAGTATACGGGACTGGGTGCCCTTTTAGTTGGGCTCGGCTGGTCCCATCCCCACAAGGAGAACAGCAATTGGAAGCATTGAGGACCGAGAGCAAGCACAGCTGAACCCAGGAAGCACAGCAAGGACAGCTGAACTGGGGAAGGCCCAGCTCTGTGGGGAAGGGGCACCCCCCGAAGGAAAACTAAGAAACAGAAAAAACTTCATCACCAACAAGCCAGACGTCCACTCAGAGACCCAATCTGAAAGTCGGCAATTACAAAGACAACAGGTGGATAAATCCACAAAAATGGGAAGAAACCAGTGCAAAAAGGCTGAGAACACCCGAAATCAGAATGCCTCTCCTCCTACAGGGGATCACAGCTCCCCATCAGCAAGAGAACAAGGCCTGATGGAGGATGAGTGTGATGAACTCACAGAATCAGGCTTCAGAAGGTGGATAATAAGAAACTTCTGTGAGCTAAAAGAACATGTTCTAACCCAATGCAAAGAAACTAAGAACCTTGAAAGAAGATTTAACGAAATGCTAACGAGAATGGACAACTTAGAGAAGAATATAAGTGAAT
>PVKP010043980.1:0-17007 GCA_004027715.1 Plecturocebus donacophilus
TGGGCTCAAGCTCACATTATGGCAGAGGCATGGTCAGGGGGCCTCTACGCTGGAATGTTCCCCACAGCGGGTGGATCGCCTGAGGTCGGGAGTTCAAGACCAGCCTGACCAACATGGTGAAACCCCGTCTTAAAAAAAAAAAAGGCTCCTATTGGGTATATGGTTTGCAAATATTTTCGTCCACTGTATAAATTGTCTTTTTACTTTCTTAGTAGTTTCCTTTGCAGGACAAAAAGTTTTAATTTTGATGAAGTTCAGTTAAACTTTTTTTTTCTTCTTTTGTTGCTTCTTCTCTTTGGGTCATATCTAAGAAACCATTGCCTGTTCCAAATTTATGAAGATTTATGTCTGTGTTTCCTTCTAACATTTTAGTTTTAGCTCTTAAATTTAGGTCTTTGATTCATAGGAGTTAATTTTTGTATATGGCAAGAAATAGAAGTCCAACTGCATTCTTTTGCATGTGGCTATCCAGTTTTTCCAACAGTGTTTGTTTAAAATATTATTCTTTCCCCATTCAATGGTCTTGTAACCCTCATCTAAGACAATTTACTGTAGAAGTGAGGGTTTATTTATGTTCCAAGATATATCCTGGGATATGTCTGTTATTTTGCTAGTGGTGCCATACTCTCTGGGTTACTGTAGCTTCATAATAACTTTTAAAAATACAAAGTATGAGTTCTCCAAGTTTATTTTTCTTCTTGAATATTCAAGAATTTTTGAATTTTTGAATTGTTTTGGTTGTTCTGGGACCCTTGCATTTTCATATTAATTTTAGGATGAGTTTATCAGTGTCTGCAAAGAAAATAGCTAGGATTTTGGTAGAGATTGTCTTGAATCTGAAGCTGAATTTGAAGAATGTTGACGTCTTAAGGATATGAGACTTTTGATTCATGAGTATGCAGTGTCATTTATTTATATCTTTAATTTCTTCAACAATATTTTATAGTTTTCAGAATATTAAGTTTTGTACTTCTTGGCTACTTTTATTATTTTTGGTATTACTGTAAATGGAATTATTTTATTTTTGGATCATTTCAAGGGTATAGAAACAGAATAGATTTTTATATATTAATCTTATAGTCAACCTTGTTAAACTCTTATTAGTTCTAATAAATTTTTAGTTGATTTCATACTATTTTCTATATACAAGATTTGTTCATCTGTAAATAAAAATCTTTCTTTTTTTTTAAAGTTCTATGACTTTTGGCCGGGTGTGGTGGCTCCTGCCTGTAATCCCAGCACTTTGGGTGGCTGAGGCAGGTAGATCACCTGAGGTTGGCAGCTTGAGACCAGCCTGGCCAACATGGTGAAATCCCATCTCTACTAAAAATATGAAAATTAGCCAGGCATGGTGGCACATGCCTGTAATTCCAGCTCCTCAGGAGGCTGAGGTATGAGAATTGCTTGAACCCAGCAGGTGGGGGCTGTAGTGATCTGAGATCGTGCCAGTGCACTCCAGCATGGGCAATAGACGGAGACCATGTCTCAAAAAACAAAAAAAAGTTAATTGATTTTTATTTGATTTTCTTGCCTAATTCTCCTGGCTGGAACTAGTTCAATGCTGACTAGATATGATGAGAGCAGATTACCTTTTCTTGTTCTGATCTTAGGGCGAAAGATTTCAGTCTTTCACCATTAAGTATAATAGATGTGGATTTTTTTTTTTGGTGCCCTTTATCAGGTTGAGAAAATCCTCTGCTATTCTTAGTTTGTTGACTGAATTCTGCTATTAATTGCTATGTTAAGTTAAGGATAAGATAATTTAATACTTAGAAATAATACTCTTGTAGCTAATACATGAAGTAAGTATAAGATAATTTAATACTTAGAAATAATACTCTTGTAGCTAATACATGAAGCAGTCAGCCGGCTAGTGAAACTGGGGAGGGAGTCTACTCTTACGTCCCATTTACTGAATAGATAGGTTTTACCAATGATCTTAAATGACCTCTCCAATTTTAAAAGATAAAGAAGACAACTGTGGGGATACCATGTAGATGATTGCTCAACATTCTATTAAAATGGTATCAAAACTTAGAGGATGAAATGCATAAGAAGGGTGCCTGTGCTGTAGAAAACAACTTGCTACTGAATTGGGTGTCTGCTTTACCTTACCAAGTTAAAATTACTATCTGTAGTTATTGATAGCAGCATAGTTATTGATTTATTAATTCACGGTACATAAAGTTGAAATTATATAAATTATCACATAAACTAATGAGAAAAGGATATGTTTTGTTATAGTGTCTGACATATAATTCCTTGATAAGCATAAGTTTCTTTTTCTTTTTTCAAGGTGTGCAATAAAAGGAGTGTTTTTCAACGTTGTTAAAGAGGGAATTTATAAAGGCATGGTTGGGAATAATAAACATCAAATTCAAGATTATGCTTATCTTTTCATTTAGGAGTCAAGGATGTAGAAGGAGGAGTAAGCTATTGTGTTGGTACAGGGCACTTTATTTCATAATGAAAAATGAATTATATGCGTCCATATAGCCAAACATTAATAAAATAATGTGAAACTTGAGCTAGAATGGAACTTAGCAAGCATCTGGTCTAACCTTTTCAGCTTTACAGTTGAGGAAACTGAACTCTATAGAGTTAAATTGATTTATTCTATGTTGGTTGTATATTAATGTTAGAACATGGAATAGAACCTAGTTTTGTTAGTTCAGAAGTCTTTTTTATATGCCACACTTTTTAGAATATGTGTATTTTAAAGTGTGATAGTTTGTCTGATATTTTAGAATTATACTGCTTTGCAGCAAGAGTATTATATATCCGTACCTTTTGCCATGTGATGTGAAGTGTTTCCCCTTGGTAGATTTTTACTTCTCATTCCCTTAATGATTAATTTAGATTTAGCCAATGGAATGTGAAGGAAAGTGATTTACACCATGTCTAAGCAAAAGCCTTAAAACAAGCTTGTCCCACCCATGGCCCACAGGCTACATACAGCCCAAGACTGTTTTGAATGTAGCCCAACACAAACTCGTAAACTTTCTTAAAACATTACACATTTTTTTCTTTGCGATTTTTTTTTTTTTAAGCTCTTCAGCTATTGTTAGTATATTTTATGTGTGACCTAAGGCAATTCTTTCATTTTGACCCAGAGAGCCAAAAGACTGGACACCCCTGCTAAAAGCTATTATATACTGTATATCTCTGTACTGCCAAAAGCTGTCATATACTGTATATATGATATACAGTACATCAGAGAGTACATGTATATACAGTATACATCAGAGATATATAGTGTACGTATATCAGAAATATACAGCATACAATACTTTTCCCTCTGCCACAAGGCCTAGATGGGATGAGGGAGTGCTGTTCCTTCAGCCTGGTGTGTCCTAGAATGAAAAGTATGGTTATTAGCCAGTGAAATTTTGTTGATGTTGTCGCTGCATTATCATCTAGTAAAAGGTGACACAGAAAGTTAGCTATCCAGCTTTTGTCTTTAGATTGGGTTAATAAGAAAAGTAAGAGTAATTTCCTGGCATTTGAAGGATTTACATCTTTCATCTCTTCATACCTCATTCTGGGTGTTTTACTTCACCCAAGCAAAATGTGAAAAATACATTAGGACAGATTATTTCTATTACTGCTGGTTATTTATTTATTTTTTTTTTAATGAGACCTAGTCTTGCTATGTTGCCCAGGCTGGTCTCTACCCTTTAGGGTCAAGCAGTCCACTGCCTCGGCCTCCCAAGTACCTGGGATTACAGGTATGTGCCACCACTCCCATCTCTAGACAAATGATTTCTTAAGTTTCTGTGGAAATAAATACAAGACCTTCTATAACTTCACTCCTTTTCTGCATAGGGATAATAGAGTTTGGCAAGCTAGTAGGGTCTTGATGGAAAATTGGCCAGTTTTCTAAATGGGTGTAATTTGCTCTATGTATTCTAAAATGACATTTGTTGGATCAGGTCATTTAATTTTATTTTGCCCATGTAACACAATGATCCCCAAAATCGACTTGGAGAATTAATTTTAAGATATCTTACTTTTTTGTCATGTGGACCATTCCAAAATTTCTCAAAATATAGCAGTGAATACAACAAGAAGTTAGACTGTAGTGACAGTTCTGGTTTTGATGTAAACAAAATTTTAAGGATGTGATTTACTTCTGCCTTGTCCAGGGAATTGTTGGTAAAGCAAACTCCCTATTTCTTTTGTGGTTGGTTATTTTTTACAATTTAGTTTGGGGATATTGCATTCTGCATTTTGGTTGGTAACAGGAAGAGAGACTGATTTGTTGAGGTGTCAGATATTGTAATCACTCAATAACTTAACTGACTTTATGAGTATTTGATAAATAAACAGATTTTACCACTTTCTTTTTAAAGATGGCAGGATAGCTAGTGACAGTTATTTTATACCAGTTGAGAGAACTGTAGCTAATAATGCAACAGTATAACATCTGTTTACATAGCCTTTATGTTATACTGAATATTATAAGTAATTTAAAGGTGATTTAAAGTATACAGGAGTATATGCATAGGTTATATGCAAATACTATATTACTTTATATAAGTGACTTGAACATTGTCAGATTTTGGTATCTGCGGGGAGTCCTGGAACCAGTCTCCCACAAATACTGATGGATATCATATTTAAAATAAAAAATTTAAAATCTTTATACTAAATTTTGAGCAGATAAGCATCAAAGTAAGTAAACCGTTGCATTGTCAGATTCCCTATTTATTGGTCCATAAATAGTAAAGCAGATTATTAGCATTTATTGTGCAAGTCACTATTGTTTATGATTTTATTTTCAAGAGTATTGCAAATTCTCAAGCAAAATTTAGAAGTGCAAAATAAGATCATACAGTTTTCAACTGAGAATGGGATTCTTAAAGAATCTAATAGCAGAGTTGCATTTCTAAAGAGGTTAGGACTTATCAGCATAAAGTGATTATTTAATATTTAATTCAGCCATTTAATGAAAATAAACTTGAATTAAAATTATTTTCAGCAGAAAAATGAATGAAATTTTCATTCAGAAAAATGGTATACTGTCAGCCAACAACATGAATATGATTAGAATGCCTTTGTCAAAGATAGAAATGCCATGTCCACTTAAAAGGTTTTGCTTAATGTTTTCTAAGTGTTTGCTTTAGTTTTATTTTTAAGTATACTTCAGCAGATATTCATTACTTCGAATTAATATAGCATTTGTGTTGTTTACGTGTTATGTATGCTTTTTGACCCAACAATCGTGGTACTTAGTTAAGGCTGTTCTTGGAAAGCAGTACAGACCTTAGTTTATTTAATCAAAGAAACCCTACTGTAGACCTGTTTTTCAAACAGCGCATCTGGAGTTATAATCCTAATGTTTCCATTTCATTTTTCACCTCGTTCACCTTTATTTTCACATTCTTTGGATTTTTGATAGATCACTTGCCCTCATCTTCTTCCCTTGTTGCTGGGCAAGGTTTGTGACACTGATGTCTGATTGGTTTTAGACTATTTCGGCTTTGAGCCAATCAGACAGTGAATTTCAGTTCTCTCACAGGACTGAAACATTGAAGCAGCTGTTGATTTATTTTTCCTGTGGGGAGATTATATAAACTAAGAGTATGGCTGCAGCAAGCTCCCTCTTGGGTATGTTTGAAAAATTACAAGGTTCATTTGTAAGGAAGGTGGAAAATGAGGTTTATTTTTAAAACATGTTTATTAAGAAAACCTAATAGGTAGTGAATCTGAGAAAAAAAAATTCTGATAACAAATTTTTCATTTTTATTTTATAATCCTATTTAAAGAACTATAGAATGGTGTAATATAAGAAAAATCTGTCTTTCATGAATATTTACTCTGTAATCTACATAAAGCTTTGAAAGGACATCTCATATAACCTTTTGTAACTTGCTGCGAAAGGCAGTTGAGAAAAGGATGTAGTAATTGTATTTATACCACTTAATATCAGACAGAATCAGACATTTAAATTTCATTAGATGAATTAAACTAAGTCAGTTCAGTGCAGTAGACAGCACAACACTTCATAATACTATCCATAGTAATCCTTTGGGTCCAGAATACTATTAATTTTTGGAATCAGAAATCTGTAACAGTAGTCACAGGTGGGTATGAAAATTTTCTTTACTTATCTGGATTTAAGGTTTTTAGTACATATATATATATGCACACATATATATAGTCCATGGCATTTTTTAAAAAGAAATTTACATTCGAATTTTGCATGGTATAGAAAAGTATATTCTTATATATTGTCTATGTTTGACTTATTCCTCAAGTAGGAAATTAATTTATATTAATATGTATTTCTGGAAACGTTCATGGATATTTATTAAAGCAAATAGCATAAAAGATGTAAATCTTACTTATATGTGTGGAATATTTAATGCATGTTATGTGGATTTAGGATTTTATGTAAACTGTTCTAGATTACTTATTTCAAACAAAGAACCACACTGAAGTATTGAAGATCCAGCTTTTGTTTAACTATGTTTTTCTGACCTTATTGTCTGTCTCCTGTTGCTGGGCAGGAATCAGAATGCTGGCTGCTGATTGGCTGAGTTTGTGAGCAGCTCTTGAACAGCCATTTAAATTCTTGAGCTTTTTGAGCAGGCAGATTGTAGGCTAAGACAAAACAGCTTCCCTTTGTTGTTTCATTGCTATGATCTCTTGCTAGAAAGAAGTGGGTGGAGGGGTCTGAAGCAGAGGAGAGACTAATGTTTTCATTTAAAGAAGAAGCTCGTTGGGCTTTCCTTAAAAATACTCAAAAAATAATTTACAAAAAATTTGAAAAAAATTTCCAAGCCAGAGAGACTTAGTTGCAGGTAACACACCCTTCTCTGGTTACTTAAATATAAATTCCTATAGAAAAAGATTTTAGTAGTGATAGTATTTTCCCAGAGTTCTTGAATGTATAGAGACTTTATTTTGACTCTCTTCCTCATCAAGAAAATACTTTCAGGAGAAACTAGTTCATGTTTTGCAGTTACTTTTAGACATGGCAGACGTCTTCTGCCGTAAAATACCAATGCTTTTTTCTGTGAAAATGAATTACAGTCATGTGAAAGCTTTCTGATTCAAGTTGGCACCTGAAATACTAACATTTATTTTATAGGATAGCTTTATGAATGGCATCTTAGTTCTAGGTGACAGTATTAAAATGATCTTTGTAAATGTTTTGCTCTGGTATTACAGCCATGGAGACTTGTTTGCAGGTAACACACCCTTCTCTAATGTGTATCTTTCTTAAATATGCTTTGCTAATGCAAAATAGATTTTTAAAAGCAGACTGCTGATTGGTTTGTAGAAATATGGCTGAACTAGTTCAAACTGATTGTTCATGCTTCTTCCTTATTGCTTTGTCTGTTTTTTATTATACTTAGAACCCATAAGATCTGGTAAATGGCTGTAGTGTGCTCCCTTGTGGGTATGGATGGTAGTTATTCTATAATTCTTTTTAGAGTGCTTTATTATTACTGAAGTTAATGATAATTTTATTGATAAAATCAGCTTTTCTTATATGTATTTTTATTAAACATTATTTGGTGGTGGCAATTTAATATTAAATGTGAGGTTTACATGTTGGATTATATATATATGATATATATATATGATACCAAAAGTATTTAAGAGTAATTTGTCTCAAACTCTTTATTCCTAAAAACATTATTCTGAATATTTAGATTGTGATGGTTATAACGTTTATTGAGTACTTATTACATTTTAAGTGCTTAATATATAGAATCTCATTTAGTTCTCATGGCAATCTCTGTGACAGGTGTTGGTATTAGTCCCTTTTTAAGGTAGTTGAAACTAAGAAATTGATGTTAGGTAATTTGCCTAGTCTCACACAGTAGTTTCCCTGGGAGAGTGGGAATTCAAATCTTTGAATCTGTCAACAGTATACAGAGTTAATGTTCTTAATTGGTTTATTAAAAGTTATGAATTTTTTAAAGGAATGCTTACTTTTAATGCATTTGGTAATAATTACCAGCTATCCATTTAATATCCGAGAAATGTGGATATTATGAGGTTAAAGTCCAAAAGAATGGCTGTTCAGTATTTGGAAATACTTAATGGGTAACTATTCTACTTATATTATAAATTTAATTATTTTGTACTTTTGGAATCAGCAAGGAAAAGTGACAGCAAAATACAATGCGTTGTATCTGTATCTTTTTGCAGAAAATTTTACAGTTAGCATAACTTTGTAATAATGGGAAGGGAAAAACCTCGAAGGGGTGAAATTTTAGTCTGTAATTAAAAACTCCTAACATAGTGTCTATTGTAATTTTGTATTGAGGTTTCTGTTGAAATGATGAATAATTTTTCTAAATATTTAGTTATATAATTTAAATAAAATGGCTAGAAAGAATAAGAAATATATTCCAAGTAATTGGCTTAGCGTGAGAGAATGAATATAGAATGCATCACAGTCTAGAAATTATCTGACAAAGTGGTAGGTTGTCAAGCTGAACTGGCCTCCAGCAAAAAGGCTAGGCTTATTGTTTTATGTCCTTCAGCCAAAGACCAGCAGGAACACACTTTTAATTGAACAAGTCAGGTTTACTATTTGTTGCAGGGAGGAAACAGTGTTCACTATGGGGAAACTGTAAGGCACATCAATCAGTAAGAGGATGTTAGAAAAAACCTAGTATTGGATTTGTGTATAGTAGAGTATAGGTTGGGTTATTTTGGGGAGATATTAAGGCAGTAGATCCTTACTGTGGGTTGAGTGACATCAGGAAGTGGGTACACTTCTATACTTGGGTATCTCAATAAATTTTATCTATATAGGGAGGACAGACTAATGCAAGATAAAGCTTAATTGATGAGGAAGTAGCTGTCACTCATTTAGTGAGAGGGAATGTTTGGAATTTTGTGGGTTGCACAGTGACCTTGTCTGACTTGAATGTTCTCTGAGTTGGTTTTATGACTAACTGGAGAACAACATGGCTTAGCTGTAAGCATCAGATCAGTTAACAATATTGATCCCTAACTGTGAGTATTGGTTGAGTTTCCAGACATCAGGGGCTGGCTTGCTTTCTTTCTCAGGCCAAAGCAAATGTATTCTACCATATCATTCCTGCTGTTGATGGTAACAGTAAGTGACTATCCAATGTGAAAACAGTATTCCTGCCTCCTGTACATCTTAGTCCTTAAAGGAATTCTTGTTTTATTCTCCTATTGTTGATGACATTGTCTTCAGAACCAAATTGTTGCCCTCTTTTGCTTGCCTTTATTGCACTGGCCAGATGTTAATATGGAAATGGTTACTGGAAACATCCTTGTTTTTTTTCTGATCTTATGTCAATATCAGACATGCTATCTTTAGTTTTCTTGGTAGATAACCTTTATCAGATTTGAGTAAGTTTCCTTGTATTATTTATTAGTTTCTGGAGAGTTGTAATTGTGCATCAGTCTTCAATTTTGTCAAATGAATATTCTGTATTTGTTGAGGTGTAATCCTTTATTCATTTTCTCCCTCTGTTCTGTTTATGTGGTGAATTAAATAGCTTGATTTCTTTTTGTGGTTTTTTTTTTTTTTTTTTTTTTGCTTAACAGGAATTTATTGTCCCAGAGTTCTGGTGGCTACAAATTTGAAATCATGGTGTTGTCACTGCCATTCTCCCATTGAAGGTGCTGAGTAAGGAGCTGTTCTAGGTCTCTCTCCTAGCTTCTGGCAGTTGCTTGGCTTGTGGTACCGTAACATCAGCTGTCACATGGCATTCTCCTAGTGTGCATGTCTGTCTGTGTCCAGATTTTTCCCTTTTTATAAGGACATCAATCATATTGGATTAGGGCTCACTGTAGTACCTTTATTTTACTTTTATTACTTCTGTAAAGGCCCTATCCAAGTAAGGTCACATTCTGAGGTACTGGGGCTTAAGACTCTAATAATCTTTTTCTGGGGGTGTGGAGTGTGGGATGCTGCACAATTCAGTCAGTAATAACCTGGTACCAGACATTCATTCTGTTTAGGCAAAACTCATCAGTTGTATACTCTGGTGGGCAGGAAATAAAGCCAGAATGCTTCATGGCTTGTTGATGGTCAACACTGCTTGATTTTTGAGTGTGAAATCAGCTTTGTATTTTTCTAAGTGAGCTTCACTTGATCAGAATGCATTATCTTTTTAAGAAACCCACTTCTAAATAACTCATAGATGAAAGAAGAAATCATGATGGAAATTAGAAAATATTTTAACAGAATAATGTAAATGACCCATTAAAATGTGAGATGCAACTAAAGTAGCTCTTAGAGGGAAATTTATAGCTTTATATGCATACATTGCAAAAGAAGTAAGATTGAAAACAATGCTTGAGCTTGAATCTCAGGGAAAAGGATGGCATGTTAAAGTCTTTCCAAGAAAAAGTAAGAGAAAAGAAATAATAAATATTATAGGAAAAAAAACAAGGAAGTAGATGTAAACTGAGATATATCAGCCAAGATAAGGGTTCATACTTCAATAAGTAAATCAAATTGAAAAAAATCTGGCACAACTTACCAATAAAAGAGAAGAGTACACACACACACACACACACACACACACACACACACACACACACACCCTTTATATTTATTTTTTAGTTATTTTGTAGTGGCTTTATTTTAGAGACACAACCACATACATCTACTATTCACCCATTTAAAGTACAATTCAATGATTTTTAGCATATTCACAGAGCTGTATAATCATCACCATAATCAGTGTTAGAACATTTTCATAACCCTGTAAAGAAACCCTGTACCCTTTAGCAGCCACCCCTCATTTTCTCCAAAACCTTTCAACCCTGGTTTAGTCACTGATTTACTTTCTGTCTCTATTGATTTGCCTACTCTGGACATTTCATATAAATTGAATCGTTCAGTATATGGCCTTTTTGTCACGGGCTTCTGTCACTTAGCATGTTTTTAAGGCTTATGCATACAGTAGCATGTTCAGTACTTCATTCCCTTTTATGGTTGAAATGATATTCTGTTGTATGGGTATGCCACATTTTATTTATCCATTTATCAATCATGGAACGTTTAGGTTATTTCCAGTTTTGGGCTATTATGAGTGGTGCTTTTATAGAGCATTTGTGTACAAGTTTTTGTGTGGACGTATGTTTTCATTTCTTTTGGGTATATACCTAGGGATGGAATTGCTGGGTCATATGACAATGCTGTATTTCACATATTGTGGAACTGCCTGTTTTCCAAAGCAGCTGCACCTTTTTGCAATCTCACTAGCATTGTATGAACGTTCCAGTTTTTTCACATCCTTCGCAACACTCATTATTCTCGTTGATTGTAGCTGTCCTGGTATGTATGAAGTGTTATTTCATTGTGGTTTTGACTTGCGTTTCACTGATGACTAATGATGTTTATTGCTTATGGACTTTTGGTTTAGGGGTCTCTTTCTGGAAATGTCTGTTCAATTCTTTGACCATTGTAAAATTGGGTTATTTGATCTATTATTGAATTATAGAAGTTTTTATATATTCTAGATATAAAAGTCTATATTCTATATAAACATATATTCTGTATTCTAGATATGAAAGTCTAGATTCAAGATAAGTCTCTTATCATGCATATGATTTGCAAATATTTTCTCCCAGTGTATGAATTTTCCTTACATTCTTAATGGTAATCTTTTGTTAATATGTTTATAGTTCTGCCAGTCTAAATATGCTTGGTTGCAAATGTAGTCTTTCCTTACATGTTTCTTAATTATTCCTCCTTTTTCCTTTATCTCTATACCTGTTATTTCCCTACTGTTTTTATTCCTACACTTTTAGTTTTCTTTTTCATTTTCTTCAGGTACTTTTTTTTTAACTTTATCTACCTTTTTTTTTTTTGCTTATACATCTCCATATTCTGTGAATTCCATATTGAAAATGAAAACTTGTCCTCTTTCCCCCTAATACTTTCTAGTTGATTTTCTAGTAAAGTATAGCCATTACCGATTTTGTATTACATAGATGCAGTAAATATGAAAATTAATATACAACCAGGAGTAAGTTTTCTGTGTCCTTATTTAAACATTACATGAAGTATGCCGCTTGCTTCTAAGATCAATATGTATTAGGTTAGGTGGCTTCTATTTCAGTGATTAAACTCTCTTTCTCTTTTTTCTTAAAGATTCAAAATGGAAAGTTTAGAAGAACCTCAGAAAAAAGTCTTTAAGGCTCGAAAAACAATGAGAGTGAGTGATCGTCAGCAACTTGAAGCAGTATACAAGGTCAAAGAAGAACTATTGAAAACTGATGTCAAGCTGTTAAATGGCAACCATGAAAATGGAGATTTGGACCCAACCTCACCTTTGGAAAATATGGATTACATTAAAGACAAGGAAGAGGTGAATGGCGTTGAAGAGATTTGTTTTGATCCTGAAGAAAGTAAAACAGAATGGAAAGAAACACCCTGTATCCTAAGTGTTAATGTAAAAAACAAGCAGGATGATGATTTAAATTGTGAACCTTTGTCTCCCAATAATACAACTCCAGAACCAGACTCTAAACTGACTGCTGAACCAGTTTCTGGTGATCCAGCCCCTGGTGATCTGGATGCTGGAGATCCAGCCTCTGGAGTACTGGCCTCTGGTGATTCCACCTCTGGTGATCCCACCTCTGGTGATCCCACCTCTGGTGATCCCACCTCTAGCGATCTCTCCTCTAGTGATTCTGCCTCTGGTGATGCAACCTCTGGTGATGCAACCTCTGGTGGTGATGCCGCCTCAGGTGATCTCTCCTCTGGCAATCCCACCTCGGGTGATCCCCTCCCAGGTGAACCAGTCTCTGTTGAACCCATTTCTGGTGATTGTGCCTCTGATGATATAGCTTCTAGTGAAATAACTTCTGTTGATCTGACTTCCGGAACACAAGCTTCCATTGATCCAGCCTCTGATGATCTGGCTTCTGGTGAACTATCCTCTAGTGAACTGGCCTCTGATGAGCTGTCTTCTGAATCAGCCTTTGATCCTACCTTTGAACGAAGTTCCGTACCAGTTTGTCAACCAGTTCCTGAAATTGACAATATAGAACAAAGTAGCAATAAAGATGATGATTTTCTTGAAAAAAATGGGGACGATGAAAAGTTAGAGCAAATTCAGAGTAAAGACTCATTGGATGAGAAAAGTAAAGCTGATAGTAATATTGATGCTAATGAAGAAACTCTAGAAACAGATGATACAACTATTTGTTCAGATCGACCTCCTGAAAATGAAAAGAAGGTAGAGGAAGATACTATCACAGAGCTTGCTCTTGGAGAAGATGCTATATCTAGCAGTATGGAAATTGACCAAGTTGAAAAGAATGAAGATGAAAATTCTACAGATCTTGTAGGGAGCATTGATGAAAATGTTACAGAAGATGACAAAAGTGAGAATATCTTAGAAAATACAGACTCTATGGAGACAGATGAAATCATTCCTATTTTGGAAAAACTTGCACCTTCTGAGAATGAACTTACTTGCTTTTCTAAAGCATCTCTCCTTCCAATCGATGAGACAAATCCAGATTTGGAAGAGAAAATGGAAAGTTCTTTTGGTTCACCATCTAAACAAGAAAGTAGTGAGAGTTTGCCAAAAGAAGCCTTTTTGGTCCTCTCTGATGAAGAGGATATTTCAGGTGAAAAAGATGAGTCTGAAGTTATATCGCAAAATGAAACGTGCTCTCCAGGTTAGCTTATAACTTAAATTTTAAAGATTTTTATTGACTTTAACTGTTTAATAAAACATTATCATGTTTTTAATTTATTTTAGCTGCAGAGCAACTTGAAAATAGTGATGACTCTATAGAAAGATGTCTTAATTTCATAGAATTCAGAATTATAGTGTGTCTCCTCTGTAAGTGGCATTGTGCTAAGTACTAAGAAAGGAGATAAAGTAAGTAGAAAATATGCCCTTATAATCTGGAAATAAAGATGAAGTAGAGCACCATAACACTGAGATAACAATTTAAGTCAGTATATAATTGACTGGAGTTGTAGCAGTTGTTCTTTCTTGATATCATTTAGTGAACAGATAACTTAAAACTAAAAGCCTAATAGTTGAGTCTATTTGCTTCAAGGGTAACAAATTATATTTTTAATTAATATTCGCAATGCAATCCTATTCTTTAATATTCTTTGTCCAGGGAATGACACCACCATTGTTGTCAGCGAAAAACCTTAAAGCTGGATTATCTATATGATAAACACTTGACCCATTTGCTTCCTCAGCCTTTTTGGTTCTACCCAACCTATTCTCTTCCTCCTCATTTTCTGAATGAGCTCTCTATAAACCAGTTCTCTTACTTGATATTGTCCCTCTGTGTTGTTAGATCTCTGTTACTTTTAGGTTGATTTCAAACTCCTTATATAAAAGGTATATTAACTTTATGATTTGTTCAGTATTTGTCTCTCCCATCTCTTGTATTGTTACTAGAGAAAAAGAGGAATGAGAAAAATTCTACCTTCCTTCATGGTCAACTCAAAAACACTACCCCTATATGAAACTTTCTCAGCCTGAGGAAGACTGAGAAAGGCATGAATAAGTTTCTGTTCTCATTATATCACATTCTTTTAGATTTAGACATCTATGAGAGAAGTGACCTTGCTAGCATAAAACACAGTCTTAATTTGTTAAAAGAAAAAAAATGAAGGCAGATCTAAGAGACACAGAGACAGTTTTTCCACCAATATATCATACCAGCTTTTGGAAGTAGAGATTTTTTTCTTACTAAAAGATGGCTTTTTTCTTTTTTTGGCCAGGTGTGGGGGCTTACGCCTGTAATCCTAGGACTTTGGGAGGCTGAGGAAGGCAGATTGCTTGAGCTCAGGAGTTCAAGACCAGCCTGGGCAACATGGCGAGACCTGACTCTACAAAAAAATACAAAAATTAGCCAGGTGTGGTGGCACTTGTGGGTAGTCTTGGCTATACTTGAGGGGCTGAGGTAGGAGGATCGCTTGAACCTGGGAGGTTGAGGCTGCAGTGAGCCAAGATTGTGCCACTCTACTCCAGCCTGGGTGACAAAGTGAGACCCTGCATGAAAAAAAAGAAAAGATGGCTTTTTATTTTCAAAGAACGTTCAACTAAACCTATTAAAGAGACAGACCAGGGCCTTCTTGGTTCTAGAGATCTGAAGATAGTATTTGCCCTCAAGATACACACAAGAATTAAATCACAGGTCATTAAATACAAGGCTTTGAGTACGGTAATAATGTTAAATTGGTATTCTGGGAGTGCAGAGGAAGGTAACTTTATTAGAGCACCAGATGTATTCAGGGATGTCTTGCCCCTTTCAATATCTGTATAACATAGAGTTTTTGTTTTGGTTTTGTGAGACGGGGTCTTGCTCTGTTGCCCAGGCTGGAGTGCAGTGGCACAATCATAGCTCACTGTAGCTTTCACTTTACTGGCTTAAGTTATTCTCCCACCTAAGCCTCCTGAGTACCTGGGAATATAGGCATGTGCCACCACACTTAGCAAAGTTTTAATTTTTTTATAGAGACAAGGTCTTGCTATTTTGCCCCTGCTGCTGTAACATAGGATTTTAATGAGTCTAATTCCTTTTTTTCTTTTTTTTTTTTTGAGGTGGAGTCTCACTCTGCCTCCAGACTGGAGTGCAGTGGCACGATCTTGGCTCACTGCAACCTCTGCTTCTCAGGTTTAAGCAATTATCCTGCCTCAGCCTCCCGAGTAGCTGGGATTACAGGCATGCGCCACTATGCCCAGCTAATTTTTGTAGTTTTAGTAGAGACAGGGCTTCACCATGTTGGTCAGGCTGGTCTTGAACTCCTGACCTCCCAAAGTGCTGAGATTCCAGGTATGAGTCACTGCACCCAGCCAAGTCTAATTCCTTTCAATGGCAGCTCCATCCTACTTGCTCAGGCCGGAAACCTTGGAACCATTTTTATTTTTTCTTTCACGTTCCATATTCAGTCCACCAGGAAATTCTGTTAGTACTACTTACTATCTTAATAGATTTAGGATCCATTTCACAACTGCTATTACTCCTGCTCTGAGTCACCATCATCAGGCCAAAACGGTGCCTGGCACATAGTAAGTGTCAGTAAATATTTGTAAAGTGAATGAATAATAGATAATATAAGAGAAGCATATCATCAAGGACCTTGATTATAATGTTAAAGCTTTACCATAGCATTGGGATGCCGATAAAGGACTTCAAGCAAAGGAAAATTAAATTTACATTTTGGAAAGATAATAGGTGACAGCGTTGAGAATGAACTTCATTCATCCATTCAGTAAGTGTTTATACAGTGTGTGGCACTAGGACAAGTCATTAAAAAAGCCTTATAAGTTTTTTTGTTTTTTTTTAAGTCTGTGTAAGAAAGTTAAAAAAATCAAATTGCAGCTTACGATTTAATGAGTTTATACATCTGACCTTTAAGTCAGAATCTTGATATTGGAAGTCATCCCACACAAGGCAGTTAAGTGTTGAGAGATGAATATTAATTCATGCATGTTGCATACTTTGAAAATTTAAAGTTGAGAATATTATTGGTTACTTGCCTTTAATCTGATGGTATGCTATTAGCAGGGCAAATTTCATGATAGATTTAATTTCTTGGCTCATAACTAAGCTTTTATTTTGTATCTTTTCCACTTCCTCTAAAGGTAATTCTATTTTCTATTTAAGAAAGATTTCTTAATTGGTTCTTAAACTATACTCTGTTCTCTTTTTATGGCAGCAGAATCTGTTGTATGTCATTTATGTTGCTGTACAGTACACCTGCTGAAATGTCACTTAAATAAATGCCTTTATTCTAGACTAATTTTTAATGTACTCAGAACACAGAATTATTAGCTGAAGTACTAAAGTCTGGCTTCAATACTGCTCTTGCTTTTAGCTACTAACATCTATGAGTGTACTAAAAGGAAAATAGCATAACCTTTCTATCATTTCAGGAACTTGTTTAGCAAATATATTTATTTCTATTTTTTTTTTTCTTTTTTTCTTTTTTTTTTTGAATAAAAAGAATAAAAGAGAAAGAAAGAAGAAGAGATTTTAGAAAAAGAGAGAAAAGGAGAAAGAAAGAAA
>PVKP010043981.1:0-17006 GCA_004027715.1 Plecturocebus donacophilus
AATATCTAATAAATATATATTAAATATATATCAAAAATATATAATATATAATTAATATATTTATAAATAATATATTTATATTGTATATCTATTATATATTATTAATATTATATATTATTAATATTATATATTTATATTTCATATTGCATATTTATATTATATATATTTAATAAACCAACTCACTGGTTATAATAAATATAATCAACCAAAGTATTGGTTATATATATATTATTTATATATATATAATATATATTATATACATTTAATCAACCAAATAGATATTATATATATTTAATATTACATTATATATATTTAATCAACCAAAGTACTGGAAGATGAAATAGTGTAGTGATTAAGAACAAGCCCGAGAACCAGCCCACCTGGTTGTGACTTCTATAGGGTTGTGGTAAAACTTCAATTAGTTTATCTATGTAAATGTCTGGCGTTTAATGAGTAACACGTAAGTACAAGTTATTAGTATTACTACAACTAGTATGTTTTTTTAAAAAAGGAATTTTACAGAGGGATTTTTAAAAAAGGAATTTTAGTGGGGGTTTCTGTTTGTAAGTACACACTATCAAGCTAAAGCATCATACAGTAAACAACGGGAAGCATTGATTAAGAGTCTGCTGTGCCAGGCATTGTGTTATTAGATATCTAGCAACACTATCTGCAGACTTCTGCCTTTAAGAAGCTTAGTTGAGTTTAATAAAATGGAGAATAACATTATACAAAATGTAAAGACATGAAAGGTGTTAGGATTTGATGAAGGAGAAGAACCAGTGGGGATCTATCATCTATCTATCTATCTATCTATCTATCTATCTATCTATCTATCTATCTCTACTTACCTACCTCCTAATATGGTCTGAATGTTTGTGTCCTCCCAAAATTCATGTTGAAACCTAATCTCTAATGCAATACTATGAGGAGGTGGTGCCTTTGGAAAGTGGTAAGTCATGAGGGCTCTACTCTCATGAGGTTATTGCCATTGAAGAAGAGGCCTGAGGGAACTTGTTTCCTTCCTCTGCCATGCAAGGATACAGAAGGCACCATCTGTGAGGAACAGCCTCTCACCAGACACCGAATCTTCTGGCACCTAGATCTTGGACTTCCCAGCTTTAGAACTGTAAGCAATAATTCCTGTTCTTTCTAAGTTATCTAGTCTAAGGTATGTTTTTCTAGCAGTCTGGAGAGACTAATATACTATCTGGCTGCCTATCATCTATCTGCAGATTTACTATAGGACTTTGGCCTTCATGACTATATGGATTGGCTAAATAATCATTGGAAAGCTGATTCTTTGTGTTGGGATCCTGAAGTCTGAGCATGGACAGTCAGAAATTGAAGATGGATGTGAAGTGAGGGAAGCAAGGACAAACTAGAACTGGTGAAGATGGGAGCAAACCCACAGCAGTGGTCTGGGACCTGAATCATTCTCCCACCATCTCCATCTAAGATCCATCCTTTACAGTGGGAGAGTGTCTTGCAAGAGAATCTTGTGCCCTTTGCTATGAAGCTAAACACACCCTGATCACAAAGTTAGAGAAGCTGAAAAAGCATCTGAAAGGAGCTGGAATTGCGATGGGCTCAGGTGCTGCCCCATGCCAACAAAATGAGCTGGCAGATAAGCAGCTATGTGCCTGAGTAGAGAAAGTATCCTGTGGCCTGTTCTGACTTTTCCCTGTGTGAAAAGGAGAAGAGCCTTTACATGCCTTCTGCCTTCAGTCACTTGCAGAAGATTTCTTGCAGCCCATGCTCACTGGAAGCCATCCTGTGAAGGGTATTCTGGGAAATACAGTGCCAGCTTTGCTAAATTCTCACAAAACAAATTCACCAAGAGGAGTTAAACAGATTTACAGGATTCTAGAGTTGGAAAGAACCTAACACTCCACAGTTAGAGGTGAGGAAACCGAAGTCAGAAAACACAAAACAAAGATTATTGGAAGTGTCTGTACCCCTGCTCTACTTGAAATCATGAGCATATGTAATTTTAGTTTACAGAAATCTTAATGAGTTTAATTAAACATATTGTACAATATGTAGACATGTGAGTATCAAAGTATGATAAGAGGAGTATGGGGTTAATATATTCAAGATAGAAGCTTGTAATTTGTTGGCACATACAACAAAGATACTTATTGAGAACTTTTTAAAAAAGAGTTGGGCCAGCCGCCAAAATTGGAAGAAGAGGTTTGTGCAGGTACATGAGAAAGTTTCGGGTCATCCATCATGGTCCCCATTTCCACACTTGATTCCACACATCATCCCTTTGGGCTGGATGCGGTGACCCCAAGACATGGCCTTCTTCTCTGTTTCCTCCCACAGGCCCTGTAAGGCTGCTTGACTTCTAAGAAAGGGGATGTGGTGCCAGCCCTGACGGAGGATCGCCCTGATTCATTTCCCTCTCACTCCATTATTAAGGAAGAGACTGACTGAAAACTTGGCATTCTTCTGAGTAAAGAGGAATTGTGTTTTCTGAATTTCCATGGGGCTGATAAATGTATCCCTTGTCTCCATAAAAGAGGGCTGAATCCTAATCTTGGTTTAAGCACTGTCTTACTGTGTAAATTTGAGCTATTCACTTAATCTCAGGGTGTACAATCTATATTCAACCTACTTTATTGGATTGTTATCCAGAAACCATTCCCAGGCCTCTCTGGCCATGAATACTGAGACTCTCCTCAAGTCCAAACCTGCTCCCTGGCTTTCTTTTTCTTGCAACTGATTTATTATCAGCCTTCATACTTCACCATTCATCCTGCTTTTCAGGGTGCCTCTCATGTCAAGTATCACTAGACACCAGATACTGAGATCTCCATTTTATTTTTTTCCCAGATAATTAACAGATAAAGTCTCATCACTGGAAGGTTTTAATACCAAGCATTTATGATTCTAGCTGATACTCACTTAGCTCTTTCCACATTCCCAGCTCACCTAACATTTGCCATCTTCATAGCCACTTTATGATATAGGTACTATTATTCTCCCCTTTTTACTATAAGGAAACTGAGCCTTGTGGTGATATTGCAAAACTTAGAGTTTTGGTCCTTTGTCTTTATTTCCCAATTTATTTGGCAAGAGGTTAAAATGAAAGCGTCACCAGGATTATACCTTCAGTTTTTATTTCAAAGGATGGGAATTTTCAACATTGGGTACACTCTTTTTAAAATGTTTGTTAATAAAGACTATGTCTTTTTGCCATGATGTAATCACCTTACAGGCTGAAAAATAAAATAAATGCATAAAAATAGTGTGCTTCCTAAATGCCCACAGGAGAAAGCAGGAAAGTTCTAAGACTGACACCCTAACATCACAATTAAAAGAACTAGAGAAGCAAGAGCAAACAAATTTAAAAGCTAGCAGAAGACAAGAAATAAGATCAGAGCAGAACTGAGGGAGATAAAGACACAAAAAACCCTTCAAAAAATCAATGAACTCAGGAGCTGGTTTTTTGAAAAGATTAACAAAGTAGATAGATGGCCAGCCAGACTAATAAAGGAGAAAAGAGAGAAGAATCCAATAGACTCATCAAAGAATAAAGGGTATATCACCACTGATCCCATAGAAATACAAACTACTATCAGGGAATACTATAAACATCTCTATGCAAATATACTGGAAAATCTAGAGGAAATAGATAAATTCCTGGACACCTACATCCTCCCAATACTAAACAGGAAGAAGTTGAATCCCTGAGTAGACCAACAAGAAGTTCTGAAATTGAGGCAGTAATTAATAGCCTGCCAACCAAAAAAAAAAGCCCAGGACCAGATGGATTCACAGCTGAAATCTACCAGAGGGACAAAGAAACTATATCAAACAATAGCAAAGGGGGACTCCTTCCTAACTCATTTTATGAGGCCAGCATCATCTTGATACCAAAACCTGGGAGAGACACAATCACAAAAAAAGAAAATTTCAGGCCAATATCTCTGATAAACACGAGTGCAAAAATCCTCAATAAAATACTGGCAAATTGAATCCAGCAGCACATTAAAAAGCTTATCCACCATGATCAAGTTGGCTTCATCCCTGGGATGAAAGGCTGGTTCAACATATGCAAACCAATAAGTGTAATCCATCACATAAACAGAACCAATGACAGAAACCACATGATTATCTCAATAGACGCAGATTATTTCTTTTACACCTTCCCTTTTCTTTTGTTTCCTCAATTTAGACTCTGAATGTTTATTCTGTGACTTCTCTCTTATACCTGTGACTGTGATGTGATCCCTTCTGTGCTAGTAACAAATGGATATATCAGGCCACATTGGAATCATTTGTTAGCACGTGCTGTCCTACATCAACTTCTTGACATTAGGGGCCTTGTCTCATTCATGTTGGACTTTTAGTGTCTACCTCTGTATCTGGCCAATAGCAGTCACTTGGCCAGTTTGTATTGAATGAGCCAAAATCAGTGTCAAAGGTCTGGAAGTTTAAATAAGGTAAACCTGATCTTCAGTCTCTCAGGAGTCCTTACTTATGCAATAATCTCATCTCGTTTGTGATACAGCTGTGTGCATAGTTGCTTTGAGTTGACTTACACAACAGAGAACAGGGCCAGGTTTCAGTAAGAAATTTATCACCTGTGAAATATTGGGACAAAATTCATCAATAGTTTCTTCCTAAACTGACCTCTAGAGCAAACAGAACTAGGCATGCCCAATAAGAAGTTTCTTCATATTAGTAGTTATCTTTGGGGGTTTAAATTATCAGAGAAGCTATGTTATTTCTTTCTTATTGTGTATTTCTTTCCAAAAATTATCCTACCCTTTTAGTAAATCTATTTGCATAAGCCCATACATTAAAATAGGATGAAATGGAAAGGATAGAATCTAAAACAGGAAAGTTGGGAAGTATTACGTAAGAAATTTTCTCAAAGGTTTTTGCTCACATGTTAGAAGTTGATAGACTTAGGGATTAAAATATTTTTACTAAGCTTCAGGAAATGGAACTGAGACAAAGAGCGATATCATGAGCTATATATGTAGTCTCTAGGGGTAGGAAAGCTAATACACCATATTTGTTTAATTAAAAGATATGGTAAGTAGAGTATTACACAAGATTTGAGAAAGACAACAGTGAGAATGGGAAAGCCACAGTTAAAAGAACAGAAGTTGCCAGTAAAGAAGGAGAGGGACAAAAATTTTGAAACAATGTGCAGAATTATATAAATACTTAAAAGACTACAAAAAAAGATAACTAAAAAATTAAACAGTAAAATAATTTAAAAAAGGATATAATGGAAATAAGATATGTGTATATATTGCTTGAGGACAGAAGGATTGTAAATAGAGATACCATTCTCATTATAAAATCTATGAGAATCAAATATTACATTTAAATGTTTTGGAACATAAGGACTATAAAGATATATTTGTATTAAAATAACAACATTGAACATATTGTCATCAAAACTATCTTGATCTATGAAAACATGGTAGAAGTGTAAAGAGGTCATCTTAAGTTGAAAACTACTGATCAAATCTTTCTGTGTAAAATTTGGGCATTGTTTTTTTCTTTTTTTTTTTAAGTGCCTTTTAATAAAAAGATTCCAAAGTACAGATGAAAGAAAATGGCTTATTTATTTAAGATATTTTTTCTTTGTTGATTTCCAGAGTGCTTTTTTTTCTTTGCAAAAGACACACTATACAGGTAAACATTAGGAAAAGATTGGCATCCAGAAAAGTGCAAAAAAAAAAAAAAACCCACCCTGAAAGAGAATGAATGTTATAAACGTCCTTCACATTTGCAGGTCACATTGGTAGAAATATTCACTTCATATGCCATGATAGAGTGCCTATGATGAAAGTGATTGAATTCTAGGTGCTGGAGGAACAGCAATAATGAGGGCAAACATCTCTACTCTCATGGAGTTTACAGTTAGTGGTGAGAGGTGGTGATAAAGGCAAAAAAATTCAAGCAGGAAGCAGCTAGGGAGATGCTGGTTGGTTCTGGTATTTGTAATAGGGTATTTGGAGCATATCTCATTAAGATGACAATTGAACAAAGATGGAAGAAGTGAGGGACCAAATCTTGTGCCTAACTGGAGAAAGACCGTTCTAGCTGGTGAGAAGATGGAGATCCTCTTTGGAATGTTTGAGGAATACCAAGGGACCACAATGGCTAGCAGGAAGTGAAGAAGGAGGATAAGAGCAGATGAGATTCAAAGACCAACAGCTCCAAACTGAGGACAAGTATTTTATTTCTGGGTATCCTTCCTTCAGATTTTAAGATAACAGCTCCTCATTGCTCTTTATGATATGTGTCATGTTAGAGAGAACTCTGAGGAGGACTAATCTGAGGGCATTAGTGAATGATACGTATTAGGTGTGTAACTTTTTGTGATGATGACCTCTTTTCAGCTGAACTTGACAGAGTGCCTTACTTATTCCCCTGATGCTGGTGTACATCATAAAACAAAAGGTTATACCCATCGGCCTCCACTACATTCCCGATAAGAAAGTGGGTCTCTCTACGTGTAAGCAGAAGGATGAGGAATGGTGCCAGTTACTTGTAAAGCCCTAGTTCAATGTCAAGGGGTTGAAATTTTTCCAAAACATTTTTGCAGCTCTATTATACCTTGTCAGATATCTTCCAAATTTCTGATATTAATTCGATTTTTGATTCAATACTTTATTTTTACTGGGTACATAAAGATCAAGAATAAAAGGATAATGAAATTAATCTTTTTAGTTAAGATTTTTGGGGGTTTTCCAATGACTCCCAAATACACAGCTCAAAATTTGGATACATAGAGAATTGAAGCATATAATTTTTTGTGTTGGTTAGTATCTTTTTCTGTCTGTTTTAAATCCTCTACATGTTGAATCATACCAACATTATCCATGCTGGATTATAAATCCCTTCTAATCAGAGTCTATGCTTGTCTACATCTCTCTGTAGCAGCACTTGTTAGTGATCATAGTTATCAAAAAGTTATCTTTATTTATACAGAAAGCCATGTCATTTCATCAGCTTAGTAGACCATAGAGCCTTCCACAAATAGCTTTGAGCCCCAAGGCCAGTCCAACTATTGGTTAATGCAAATAAGCATAGCAAATGTTTCTGCTCTGCCTCAGTAACCTCAATCCCATTTGAAATAGAGTTATGTATTATGGCATTACTAGGCAGCCCCCTTCAAGCAAGGCAGGATCTGCATGCAGTTATAGAATGTTCAAGTTGGTTTCTCTTTAAATAGAGGAAGGTTTGGGTTTGCTGATCAAATCAATTAGAGTATTTTTCCCTAGTTCACTCTCAGAATGGGAAATTGCCTTTTGAAGCATTGGAAAAAAACAAGGACCCTAGACAAAAGGTCCAAAGAGTTTAGGTATACACGTGTGGGAAATCAACCTGAGGCCTATTTGTATAAAAATATCTACTCATAGCTTGATCTACTTATCTATCTCAAAATTTTAATGGCTTTATTGAAGTATAATTTCTACACAGTAAAATGTACAGATTATGAGAACACTTAGAAGACTTTTGACAAATGTGTATACTCGTATTATCAGCACCGTATTTAAGATATACAGTACTTCTATCATCCCAAAATGTCTCTTGCATCCCTCTTTGCAGGAAATCCCTATATCCCCAGTCATTGTTCTGAGACAGTCTGATTACTTTTACCATAGCTTTGTTTTTAGTGTTCTAGATCTTTGTAAAAATTAAGCTTCTTTCCTCACAGATGGCAACCTCCTTGCCTGCCGCCCGCAGCTGAGGGGCCCAGACCACTGGACACACCCTCTGCATGGGCACAGATGGCTCAGAGATGTTTCCTGAGATCTTGGAGCTGCACTAGATCAAGGTGGAAACTATCTCAGTGAAGACCATTGAGACGATGACGGTGGAAAAGGAGGAGGATAACAATAATAAAGACGGTGGCAGAGGTGGCCACAGGTAGGCCAGCCACCACCACTACCCCCACCACCCACACCACCTGCCAAGGATCTGCTGCGGCCACTCCTCATCACGATCCAACCCAGGTGCACCATGACCAGGAGGTGATCCTGGTGCAGGCATACCAGGAGGTGGTGGGTGGTGATGACTCGGATGGGGGACCAGATACTCATCCTAGTGCCAGAGCTGGCCAGCCACGGCCACGACCACCTCAAGCAGGCTCTGGTTACCATGGTGGAGATTGACAAGGGTGGCTGTGGCATTGTCTCAGGCAACAAGCAGTGGGGGCAGAAGCGGGTGCAGATCAAGAACCTGGAGGGTGAGTTCTCTATCACCATGTGGTCTTTAGATAAAAACAAAAAGATGTTAACCACAAAATAGTAGTTGAGAAACAGATCACTGGAGAGAACTCACTTCCTGATTATTCAGAGTATACAAGAGGAAAGAAACTTCCTCCTGGAGGAATACCTGGCATTGACCTCTCAGATCCCAAACAACTGCAGAATTCGCCAGAATGAAGCCAAGAAAAATGTAAAAGATGATGCTCAATATGAACAATAGCTGGCACTCGCCAAGGCTACACACAGATGTTCAAGGATAACTGCCATGAGAAAACATCTGCACACACATCATGGCGGAGTCCGCTTTTGTGCAGAACGTAGCAGAGCTGTTGTTGAGAGCTCAAAACTAAGACCACACCAATTGGTTCACACTGGAGAGAAGCTGTTTCAGTGTAAATTTGAAGACTGTGGGAAATGCTTTTCACTGGACTTCAGTTTGCACACACATAAATTTTAAAAAGGCTTTAGAAGATGTTTTATCTTTCCATGTAATCTTGTTTCAAAAACATGGTGTTTCTGTAAAGTCTGTTCCCAACAGGAGGACAATTCATGAACTTCCCATCAACAGACAATTCTTTTTTAAAAATTAAATTTAATGAAATTTCAAGTTCCAGGATATATGTGCAAGATATGCTGCTGTGTTACACAGGTATATGTGTACCATGGTGGTTTACTGCATCTACCAACCAATCACCTAAGTATTAAGCCCAGCATGCATTAGCTATTTTTCCTGATGATCTTTCTCCTCCTGCCCCACACCACCCCCACAACTGACAGGACCCACTGTGTGTTGTTCCCTTCCCAATGTCCAGGTGTTCTCATTTTCATCTTCTACTTATAAGTGAGAACATGCACTGTCTGATTTTCTGCTCCTGCATTAGTTTGCTGAGGATAATGGCTTCCAGCTCCATCCATGTCTCTGCAGAGGATATGGTCTCATTCATTTATATGGCTGCATAGAGTGCCATGGTGTATATATATATATATATATATATATATATATATATATATACCACATTTTCTTTATTCAGTCTATCATTGATGGGCATTTGTGTTTATTCTGTGCCTTTGCTATTGTGAAATAGTGCTACAATGAACATACTCATGCATGTATCTTTATAATAGAACAGTTTGTATTCCTTCGGGTATATATCCAGTAATGGGATTGCTGGGTCAAATGGTATTTCTGCCTCTATGTCTTTGAAGAATTGCCACACTGTCTTCCACAATGTTTGAACCAATTTACATTCCCACCAACAGTGTAAAAATGTTCCTTTTCCTCCCCAGCCTTACAAGCATCTGTTTTTCCTTGACTTTTTAAATAGTTGCCATTCTGGTTGGCATGAGATGGTATCTCATTGTAGTTTCCATTTGCATTTCTCTAATGATCAGTGATGTTGAGCTTTTTTTCATATGTGTGTTGGTCACATAAATAAATGGCTTCTTTCGAGAAGTGTCTGTTCATGTTCTTTGCCCACTTTTTTTTTTAATGAATATTATCTTGGAGTTTTGATGAAAATCAATTGATCCTATGTATGTGGCTCTAGTTCTAGAGTATATTCCATTCAGTCAACTTATTTCTTTTTGTCTGTATGCCTATATGACTTGTTTTAACTATTGTAGCTTTAGAATAAGTCTTAGAATAAGCTAATGTATCTCCATCAACTTTTTCCAGATTGTTTTAACTCTGTTTTTTTTTTTTAATGAATTTGAATCAGCTGGACATTTTGTAGGAACATTTCTATAGGATTTTTGTCTGCATTGTTTCTGAGTTTATATAGTTACCTAGAGACAAATAAAATCTTAATACTGAGAGTTTCAATTCAATTATTTAGGTCTTCTTAAATTTCTTTCAATATTCTTGTAGCTTTAGCATACAGGTTCTATAGATTTTTATTAAAGTTATTTCTATGAATATTGTAATAGGATGCTATCACAAATAGTATTTAAATTTTGTGCAACTGTAAATGGTATTTTTAAATTGTTTATTTTCCAGTTTTTATATGATTAGTATATAGAACCACAAATAATTTTTGGACTTTCAGCTTCTGATCTCTCTAGTTTTATTTATTAATTCTAATAATTTATTTGATGGATATTTTATGACTATCTAGGTAGTCAAACTATGTGCAAAGAATGAAAGTTTTTGCTTCTTCCTTTCCAATCTTCATGCCTTTTTTTCTTATCTGTTGCTCTGGTATAATGAACAGAAATGGTAAGAGCAGATATTCTTGCTTTGCTCACTTGATCTTGGAGAGAAGAGTTCAACGTTTCAACATTATATATTATATTAGCTGTAGGCTTTTCATACATGCCCTTTATCAGGCTTGTTGAGTATTGTCACATATTTTTGCTGCATTAGTTGAATAACTTATACTTTTTCTAATCTTTTGTTAATGTAAAGAATCCCAACCTTTCATTTTTGAATGTTAAACTTGCATCTTGGGATAAACTCTACTTGGTCATTATGAATCATCTTTTTTATATATCATTGGATTTTATTTCTTAATAATTTATTTAAAAATTCCTTTATCATGATTGTGCTCTGTGATTTTTTTCTTGTAATATCTTTGTTAGGTTTTGGTATCAGGGTTATGCTAGTCTTATGAAATGAATTAGGAAGCATTAATTATTTTTACACATTTAATAAAGCTTATCATTGAAGATATCTGGACCTTCAGTTTTTAATTTTTTTGTGGGAAAGTTTTATTGTGATTTCTTTAGCAGATAAGCATCTATTTAACTTTTTTCTTTTCTTGTGAGTCAATTTTACAAAGTGTATTTTGCAATAACTTTATCCAATACATAATGTTTCACATTTCTTGGATTAATGTTTTTCTGTTAACATTTCACTGTTTTTTAATGTTTCTAGGATACATAATGATATGCCATCCTTTATTCTTTGGGTTGATACTATATGTTTCCTTTTTTAAAATCTCTTCATTCATTTAACTAAACATATACCCACTTTTTAATCCTTTTGAAATTAATATTTGTCTTTTATTTCTGATGCTATTTTTTCTGCTATATTAATTTCTGCTCTTCTATTTGTTACTCCTTTCTCTCTGCTTATTTTGTGTTTAATTTACACTTATTTAGGCTTCTTAAGTGGAAAATGTAGACTGTTGATTTCACAACTTTCTGCTTTTATTAAAAGTGATAGAATTTTACTTTTAGAACTGTTTTAGCCACATCCTATCCATTTCGTCTTTTGTGTTACCATTAACTTCATTTTGGAATAATTCTAGACTCAATTTGATTTCTTCTTTGATCCACAGGCTATTTAAAAGAGGGTTATTTTCCATAATTTTGAGATTTTCTGTATATCTCAATGTTACTGATTTTTAATTTAATTTTATTGTGTAAGAGAACAAATATATTTTAAATAATTTCTAGCTTTTGAAATTTCCAGAGGCTTATGATACATACAGTATAGAGTACATTTTAGTCGATGTTCTATGTGATTTGTAAAGAATGTATATTTTGGTCTTGTTTGGGTATAACATTCTATGAATATCAAATTGTGTTGATCTGCTTATTCAAATATTCTTACTAACTCATTCTGCACATGTATGTGTCCTTATGTATCAAGTACTAAGAGATGTAAAAATATTATTTCCCTGCTATCAATTTTTGCTTCATGTATTTTGAAGCTTTTTTATTATATATATTTAAGATATAATTATGATTATTTTGAATCATCATTTTGAAATGATTCACTACTTATCTTGAAGTCTAATTTGTCTGACATTATTACAATTCACAGGATATCTTATAGTTAGATTTTGTGTGGCATATTTTGTTCATTTTCTTTTACTTTATTTTTCTTCTCCAGTATGCTGTCAAAGTCTTTATTTAAGTCATTAGTAAAAATATGTAGGCCAGGAACAATGGCTCATACCTGTAATCTCAGCACTGTGGGAAGCCGAGGTGGGTGGATTACTTGAGACCAGGAGTTCGAGAGCAACCTGGCTAACATCGCAAAACATTGTCTCTGCTAAAAATACAAAAATTAGCCAGGCATGATGGTGCATACCTGTGGTCCCACCTGTTCAGGAGGCTGAGGCATGAGAATTGTTTGAATCCCAGAGGCAGAAGCTACAGTGAGCCGAGATTGTGCCACTGCACTCCAGCCTGAGTGACAGAGAGTGACTCTGTCTCAAAAAAAGTTTAACTGTAGTAAATGTCTTATTATTCCATCCTAATTTCTTCATTTATTTCCTCCAATTATTGACTTTTTCCCTCACATTCATACAATGCTAGATTAATGCCAAGGATATTAGAGGTACTAAATATTTGTAGCTTTGAGAAACAAAAATATTTATAGCTTTGAAAAACAAAAGATTTTATGTGTTTTCATATATTTAGCTTTTGTGGTATTTTGTATTCCTTCCTGTAGATTCAATTTTCCATCTGATGTAATTTTCTTTTATCATGAAGAACCTGCTCAGCATGTTTTAAATGTTGCATTTGTGTTGGCAATAGTCTCCCAGTTTTCCTGTATTTAGAATTCTGACTTAATAATTTTCTTCTTTGGATCTTTTGAGATGTTGTTTTATTATCTTCTTGTCTCTCGTCTGTGATGGGAAATCATCACTCACTTATATAATTTATCCTCTGTGTTAGTCTGTCTTTGGCTATTTTTGTGAGTTTTTTCTTTATCTTTGTTTAAAGCCATTTTACTATATTCTTAATGGTGTGTATGTGTGTGTGTTTTCAATTTATCATACTTGGTGTTTATTGGCTTTTTAAACCTCTGAATTGATATTCTTGATCAGTTTTAGAAAGTTTTTATTTATTATTTTATCTATTTTTTTCATTATTTCTAAAATGCAATACTACATATTTGACTACTTAATACCGTTCCACTTCAATCATTATTTTAAATATTTTTCTGTCTATGCTTTAGTTTGAGTGATTTTTGCCATCCTGTTTTGTGTCCAATATGCTCATAAACATATTCAGGAATACTTTATTTCCGATATCTATTTTTTAGTGTCAGGATTCTATTTTGGTTTTCTTTCATAGTTTGGAAATATGTCCAAAATTTCTTTGCTCATTATACTTATCATTTTGTATAGATTCCAGTACAAATTTATCAGTCATTTCTATGTTCTTATTTTATAATTCTGGCATCCAAAGTTTGTCTCTATTTTTATTAACTGATTTTCCTCTTGATTATTGGTCTAGAACACATTTTATTGCTTCTTCACATATCTTATATTTTTTTTTATTGAAACCTGGACATTATGTATAAAGAAAAGTAAAGACTGAAGTGGACTCTAAGTTGCAGGAGTGGAAGTCCATAAAACTTTGAAACTGAGAGACAGCAAGCATACGAAACATGAGGCCATGCACATTGAATCTGCACATAGAATGTCCATACAATTTTTAAAAGTCACAGTATTGAGGCTTGTCTTATCCTAGCTTAATGATTCCTAAAATTTCAGTTAAATAACAAATTTATCCTTATAGTTTCACCTAAAGCAGTATCTAACGAAGAAGGAACTTAATTTGAGTGAAGAAAGAGTTCACCTGAAGGACTTAAGGAGTAGTTATCTATAGTCATGCATTGCCCAATGATGGGGATATGTTCTAAGAAATGCATTCAGAACAAATGAACCCTTTTGAGTTTGATATCTCAAATTAGTTGCCTATTTTTCCACATATGAAAAATAGAAGAAGTGTATGCTATTGCGATTGTACTCCTCATTAGACATGAACCAGAGATTTTTGGATTAAAACATACTACCATGAATTTATTGTGTTCCATGACTAGTGTAACTTGAAAAAAGAATGAATATAGACCCTGAAAAAAAGGGGCTAGATCTTCTTACTCTACCACGCAGACATTGAAACTTTTTGTAGTGATTTGCTTCTTATTCTTGACAATATGATGATTAGAGCACATAATCATAAGCTGCTAAGATGCATGTTTTGTTGATGGCAGGAAAAGATTGAATTATTTCTCTGGAAGGAAAATCAGAAAAAGAATGAACTGCTACAGTTGCAAATATCATCACTTATGGAGAGCCAGAGAAAAGTGTTCAAAGTGGACATAAAGCCAACGTACCAATTAAATAAATATCTTGAGGTGAAGAAGTAAACGGAGACTGAAAGATAGGTGTAAGGTTTGTTTCCGAGGATAAAATGAAGAAACTGAGGCCAGCACCAAGTTAATCCAAGGCAAGGGAATTTACTCAGGCTCCCGGGTGAGGTTCTACAGTCCAGACAGAAGGGGCCAGAGAAGTCGCACTGACGTCTCTCAGACAGGGGGTTTTATAGGGAGTGACTTGGGCTATTTTTAGAAAGTTTATTTTTAGACCGGGGATTTTTTATAGGGAGTGAAACAGCTTGATTGGTTGTGGGAGAGCAAGACTGCTATTGGGTAAGTTACAAGTCTTGACCTAGGACTTGGCTTGTTGTTGGTTGGAATTACTTGCCTGCTATTGGTTGTTAAAGCTTGACTGCTATTGGTTGTTAAAACTCGGCTGCTATTGGTTGCTAAAGCTTAGCTGCTATTGGTTGTTAGGGCTTAGCTGCTATTGGTTATTTAAGAAGCTATGATTGCAGCACCTTGTTTGCGTACTGGGCTCTTTAAGAGAAAACCAGGCTGTGCGAGCAAGGGAGAAGGGAACATGCCCGAGCATGTCTGAGCTTGCTCGGGGCTTGTGAAAGGGAAAAAGAGGAGTTGGGGGGGGGTGCGCGTCCGAGCTCCCAGCAAGGCAACCAGCCTTACAGTTACTCTATGTGAAAATGCTCTGTGAATTGGAAAGTGCTGCAAAGGATATATAAAGGTTTTTCTTTTTCTTTTTATTTATTGCACAAGAGCATTACAACTATAAAAAAGGAAGCACCGAAGACATAAAAAAGATATTGAAGACACCTGCATTCTCACTATGCTAACCCATGTGCAGTTACATTTTCTGGTATTTTGTATTCTCTTCCGTTTCTTACCCACATAAAAACAATCAGAGCGATCCTGAGCTGAATCACTTCTCCCTCCAGGCTGGCTGCTCTCTGCCCTTCTGTTCTCCAGTATATGGGAGAGAAGAAAAGCTGACTCACTTGGAAGATGCTGGGTGAATGATTTATTCACTGAGCACTTTAAAAGACACCAGACATTTTATGCAGATGGGATGTGGAGTTTACCTAACACCAAACATAAAACAGCAAAGAAGTAAAATTCAAGAAAGTCTTTGGCCAGGTGCAGTGGCTCATGCCTGTAATCCCAGCACTTTGGGAGGTCAAGGCAGGCAGATCATTTGAGGTCAGGGGTTCAAAACCAGCCTGGCCAACATGGTGAAACCCTGTCTCCACTGAAAATACAAAAATTAGCCAGGCGTGGTAGTGGGTGCCTATAATCCCAGCTACTCCAGAGGCTGAGACAGAATTGCTTGAATCCAGGAGACAGAGGTTGAAGTGAGCTGAGATCGTGCCACTGCACTCCAGCCTGGGCAACAGAGTGAGACCCTGTCTCAAAAAGAAAAAAAAAAAGAGAAGAAAGTCTTCATAGTGATAGTGATGCCTTATTTTACAGAGTATTTCAGAGTTTTTAAAGAAATTTCATGTGTATTCTCTCTCTCTTAGTAACAGTGCTACGAAGAAGATAGGATGGAGCAGACAGACATATGTATTATTTTATGGCTGAAACAAGAAGCACAAAGAGGCTAAGTGGTTGTTCAGGGTTATAGTTAGTTGATGCCAGAGTTGGGCTTGGAAACCAGATCTCATAGACTCTTTCTGTCCTCTTAGTTTCTGTCAATTTACTTCTTCGTTATAATCTCTGTGTTCATTGACCACGTATTAATGCCTTTTCTGTATTCATCCCTCCAAAATATCAGTGACATAACAAATCCTCACTGATTATTTGATTAATAGGATATGTTGAAAGCCACTTGTAAGGTTGTTTGAATCTCATAACTGTAAGATATAACTTATTATAGCTCTTTAAAAATGAACTCCAGTGAGCTACAAATCTTGCTTTACATTTGCCCGAAGAAGTAGGTTACAGCCTGAGATGTAAAGATCCATTTGTTATTCCACGAGTGCCTTACTTTGTACATTATTGTGAAGTTTGCTAATTACTTTCACATCTGTTATTTTACATGGTCCCCGGTGCATCTCTCTGAGGTGTGTCGGTTGAGTAGCATCTGTTGCCTGTTATCAGGATAGGAGTCTGAACATTTCTGCCAGTGTCTCCGTATTGCAGTTGCCAAGAAAAACACAATGCAGTCAAGCCCTAGATGGCGTGTGTTTTACTCATACAGAGAAGAGACAGAGAAAGAGCATCTTCAATAGAGGGCGTCAGTCCCCCATGGTAGTGGGACCCTCCAGCAGCCCATGAAGGCCCATTGGCCTGTGTGCACTTATCTGGTACTGCAGCAGAAGGATCAATTCCTTGCCCAAAGTGGGACAGAAATAGCAGTGGGGTTGGCCAGGTGCCATATAATCTATGTGCCTGTGCAGAACAAAGGGGTATGCATTGAGTCCAAAACACGGAAAGATACTCCCACAAGCCCAGCTCAGGCTGTGAGGACTCTATGTCTTCGTAAGGAAGTATTCTGGGCCCAAGGCCCATTCCCATGCACCTGAGAGGTGATTGGGAGAGTCTTTGCAAAAGATTGCCTTTCTCAGCAAGGTGGTCAGCACAGCCACGAGACCCATGGGTTGCAGGCAGGCCCACCCAGTGGCTGCATGAATTTCCAAGGGGGACAAGTTTGATGCTGGAGATGGAGGAGTGATAAGTTGTTTTGGGCC
>PVKP010043982.1:0-17005 GCA_004027715.1 Plecturocebus donacophilus
GAGGAAGATGAGGAGGAGAAGGACGATGAGGAGGAGGAGGAGAAGGACGATGAGGAGGAGGAAGAGGAAGAAGAAAAGCAGGAGGAGGAGGAGGAGCAGCAGGAGGAGCAGGAGGAGCAGCAACAAATATATGACGACATGGGATGGGCCTTCAATAATTAAACTAAGTGAAATAAGCCAGTCAAAAAAGGCAAAATACTGTGTGATTCCACTTACATGATGTATCTCAAAAAGTCAGACTCATAAAATAAGGAAATAGCATGATGAGTGCTAGAAGATATAAGAAGGGAGAAATGGGAAGGTGGTAATTAATGAGCATATAGTCTCAATTATGCAAGATGCATCAGTTGGAGAGATCTGTACAACATAGTTCCTATAGTTAACGATACTATACACCTCAAAATCTGCTAAGAGGATAGATCTCATATTAAGTATTCTCAAAATAAAATAAATTTTCTCTTTAGAAAAGAAATCCCAAAACAAAATTCCAATACACTAAATAGGTAAAAACAGAGCTTTCTCAGGAGACATTAGGTGGAGAACCCCAAATACCACGTCACTCAAATCACAAAAGAGAGGTAGAAAACGCTGGACTAGATGCTTAAAGATAACTTCAGGTCTAAAACTCTTAAGCCTGAAAAATCACTCCTAGATAAAAATGAACAAAAATATTTTTTAAAAAGAAGGAAAAAATGGATAAACACAAAGGAATTTAGGGAAAGGATACTTCCTTGTGGTCTAGGGACCTTTAAGTAGCCACAAACACTCTGCAATGATGAGCTTGTCCACTCTCCTGGAGCAAGATGAACAGAGGGGGCATTTACTTTTGAGTCAGATAGCTGTGCTGAAATCTTATTCTGTGAACACAGCTGGGTAACTTTGAACAATCCCTTTATTTCTCTGAACCTCATTTCTACTTTTTCTCCCAGGCTGGAGTGCAGTGGCACACTCTTGGCTCACTGCAGCCTCTGCTTCCCAGGTTCGAGCAATTCTCCTGCCTCTGCCCCTTGAGTAGCTGGGATTATAGGCATGTGCCACCACACTCAGCTAATTTTTTTATTTTTAGTAGAGATGGGGTTTCACCATGTTGGCTAGGCTGGCCTTGAACTCCTGACCTCAGGTGATCCTCCCACCTTGGCCTCCCAAAGTGCTGGGATTACAGGTGTGAGCCACCATGCCTGGCCCATTTCTACATCTTTAAAATGATTTAAATAATGTCCATTCCTTCAGAGTTGTTGTAAATTTTAAGTAAACCATATGTGCATGTATTCATTTTTAATTGTGGTTAAAAAAAAACACATAATATAAAAATTACCATTTTAACTGTTTTAAGCGTACCATTTAGTAATAACGTTAAGTATATTCATATTGTTGTGAAACATCTCCAGAACTTTTTTATCTTCAAATCTGAAACTCTATGCCCATTAAACAACAGCTCCCCTTTTCTCCCTCTCTGAACTCCTTGGTAACTAACATTGTACTTTCTGTTTTATGAATTTCACTACTTTAGTTACCTCATATAAGTGGAATCATACAGCATTTGACTTTTTGTGACTTATTTCACTAGGATAATGTCCTCAAGGTTCACCCATGTTGTAGCACGTAACAGGATTTCCTTCCTTTTTAAGGCTAATGTTCCACTGTAAACATATATCACATTTTATGTATCCATTATCCATTGATGGACAATGGGTTGCTTCTACCTCTTAGCTATAGTGAATAGTGCTGGTAAGTGAACAGTATATTTTCACAAGCCTGATTCTCCCCAAATATTGGCTTTGGCATTTGATGTCATTTTTGCTTTTTAGAAAAAAAAAGATTGCAGGCCTTGTCATTTGTATTTAACAAAATCTTCTGTTCTATTCACACTATAGCATCAATTTTTCTTGTAATCAATAACACTTAGTTATGACTAACAGGCCAGGGCAAATATGTAATGAGTAAGCTCATAATAAAGCATAAAAATCCAATGTGTCTGCCTAAGTATTGTCTGTTTTGTGCTGCTACAATAGAATGCCACAGATGGACAATTAATGAAGAACAGAAATTTATTTTCTCACAATTCTGGAGGCTGGAAGTCCAAGATTAAGATACTGGCATTAAGCATCTAGTGAAGGTCTTGATGCAGCTGCATATGGCAGAAGGTGAAATAGCAAGCTAGCCAAATGATGCATAAAGCCTCCTTTTAAAAGGTCTTAATCCCATTAATAAGGAAGCAACCCTTGTGACCTAATCACTTCTTTAAGGCCCAACCTCTTAATACAATCACACTTGTAACACCTGAATTTTGGAGGAGACAAATTCAACCCATAGCAGATACTGAACCCACAACACTGACATCATGATACAACAATTCAATTGAAATAGCAGATATTGCCTTTTCCTGACCTAAAGCAGAAAATAAAAACTGAATAGATGGTGAATTTTCATTAAAATGCTATGGTATTTTTTATTTTCTCCATCTTTTTTCATATTCATGTTTCCAAGGAAAGTCCCAACTAGCTAGCATACATTTTGGTATTGGACAGATCTTGTCTCTGAACTCTTATCTTCTAATCTGTTGGCTGGAGGAAACAATCTACAAATGAAACTAAAATTACCTTCACTGCTTTGTTGTGAGTTAAAGCATTCCAGGTAAATTTTCCTTTTATATAAAAAAATGCTCATTCACTGATGAGACTACTATCAATATCAGCTGAAATATAATTACTTTAGTGATCCTCTGTAAGATTATCAGCCTAGAACTCCTCTTCTGCCCCTTTCAATGTAGTTTTCCTCTCCACCTCCACATAATCTGTAAGGGTATTTTTCATATCAGGACATTGTTTTCGACCACCATTTCTTCAAACATTTTGTTGCCTTATTTCTAAGAATCCAATTTTAATGTATGTTTGTCATGAAATATTGTGTCACAAAGACTCTGTTCATATTTATAACAGCTCTTTTAAAATTCCTGTTTGCTAATTCTATAGATAATTCTATCATATCTAATTCTATAGATGTATAATTCTACCATACCTGTAATTCCAGAAATTGATTTATTTCCTTGTTATTGGTCATATTTTCCCGTTTATTCACCTAACAATGTATTATTGGATGCTGGACAATGTCAGTATTACATTTTGAGTATCAGATTTTGTTGTTTTTCTTTAAATATTCTCAGTCTTTGTTCTATCTGGCAATTAATTTACTTGTGGATCATCAACCCCTTTAAGGCCATTTATAAAACTTCATGAAAATGGGTTATAGATGACTCAGGATTATTCAGTTTATGGCTCTTTGATAATTTGTTTTTTTCCCAAAAGTTGCTTATTGCCTGGTGGTCTTATGGATTTTCACCTTCAGATGTGCAGCAAGGAACTGAGTGGGCTCTTTCTCTGGATAGCCTTCTCTTCTCTAATATTCGGAACCACAAATTATAACCCCTTCAGTCCCACCAAATTCTGATTTCTGTCGTCTCAGCTCAGAAAGACCACTTTTCCCTCTATCTGTGCATAGTCCAGAAACTGCCTTCAGACTGCAAGATGGGATTATCATATTGCTTGCCATGTTGCTTCCCTTCTGTTAGGATCCACAGTCCTATGTCCTGCCAATGTTAAAGGATGGAAAGAGTTATTTCATGTGTTTGGCATCATTTTCAGACTTTTTTATAGTGGGTGGGCTATCCAGGTGTCAGGAGTCTGTCATGGCCAGAGGATGATCAACAGTCACTGTTTTGGGTATCCTATTATACACCGTTGGTTTTATGTTCATTATCTCCATTCCTTACAACCATTGCTGAATAGTTGGTGTTTTCATTTTATGTATGAAAGGCCATAAATTCGGAGAGGTAATATCATTTGCTCAAGATTATATAGCCACTAAATTAGGTCTATCTTATTTCGAAGACCACCTGAAGCAATCAGTAGGTCACTTCTTTTTTAAAGCCTATTACTGCTTTTCTTGTTTCATAATTCTATTTTTTTCCTGTTAGAATATTTATTCACTGATATTTTAAGATGATATCCTCTCAAACAGACAAAACAGTAGCCATTCAGTTATGACAAAAGAAAAACTGGTACGAAATCCTGAAGCTTAAACTTTATAAAGTGCTTTAAAATATTATTTTTTAATTTGAACATATATTTGTGTGTATACACACACATGTACACACACACACATACTCTACCCATATATATGAGTAGAATTTGTACTCAACAAGAATATTTAGGATAAAATTGACGACTTTACAGAAATTTTTTTTTTTGCCATGAAGTTGCTTTGGCCTATACCCCCAGAATCCCAAAAGTATAACTCCATTTTTCTTTATTAGGATCACTCATGGAAAATGTCATGAAGCACATAGACCTAAGGATATGTGCAGAGCCTTAGGGTTGAAGAATAAGAATGCAGGTAAGAGAGGCTGGGAATAAAAAGCTATTCCTCTTCTATCAGAGGATGGAATACAGTTTCACCTCCCAATATATTCTGGTCTCTAGTGATTTTATTTATCTTGAATGAATACTGGTTGCATTTATAAAGGAACACTTTATCTCATCATCCCATCCTGTCTCTACTAGTGGCATTTAAATTTAGTTGTCCATAAGACTCAACGATGGAACTTTTTGAACATCCAGACTCCTGAGCCATACTTCCAAAGGGTTGGATTCTGTAATCTTAAGTTAGGCCAAGCAATCTGGAGTCCCATCAATCCCACAGGTGATTCTGACTGTCTTCTGACCACACAGAACTGCAACCACCATTCTATTCCATATATCCCATGCTTCCTAAGCATAAAGAGAATATGAAACCTACCAATATTTCTTAGTGTTTAATTAACTACAGAAAAGTAGTAACAATTGACTACAAATTTAGTTCAATCATATTTCTAACCCAATTTTTTTAGTTAACCCAGCAAAAATTAGTTTATTAATGCTACAAACTTTCACTGAATGGCTCATAAACTGGGAGCTTAGGCTTCAGAATAAGGACCACATATTCTCTAAACTCAAGCAGCTCACTGTTAGTTGAAAAGACAGATGAGTTAAATTACAGCATAAATCTGAAAAGGGCTGTAACAGAGATTGAAAGTGGGAAAATGGAGTACAAAACTGCTAACTACGCAGGGGCAGTCCATAAAAGCTCCATTAAGTCAGAGATACCTAGGCTAGGAGCTGAAGGAGTAGTACACATTTTCAGCAAAACAAGGGGCAAAGACCATGTGCAAAGTGCCCAATCTGACCCTTCTATCCTGACAATTGAGTGGCTAGAAATTCAGCGTGGCAGAGGACTGGGTGATGAGATGTAGGGAGAAAAACCCATCACTTCAAACCAGAACAGGTAAACCTGAGCAAGAGTTGAAGCAAGGGAATTACGTGGCAAGGTGTGGAAAGGGGTAAGGATAAAGAGCAAGGAGGTTGATTAAATTCAGTCAAGATGCAGCCTGGGGTATACTCTATGAATCTCCAGAGCCAGAGTTGTTTAAATGCCCAGAAAATTGTACCCAGATGTTTCAACATGAGGACCTTATTTCCCATGAAGTTAATTAAAAGCATTTATTGCATATACATAGAGCTCTAGTCTCTGCCAGATTATTATGCACTCCAAGGGGCTGTGTTGTTCAACCCTGTTGTGTCTCTGCAGTTTAATTGTCATGTATGTGTCTGGGGCTAATTGATGCTTGCTTGCTATTTAATAATTAGTCAGGTGGTGATAATAAACTCTGAACAGGAAAAAAAAACTGGGCTGAGTTTCATCTAATGATTCTTTGGATAATGAAAATTAATAGCAGAAGAGTGCAAGTGCAACCTGCTTTGACCTTGTGTGCTACAGTGGAGAGAGGCTGAGCCAGTTCTGCCCATGATTCTCTCAGCAGTGTCTCCCACTGGGTATGGGGAGATGCTGGGTGTAGTTTGACATTGTTCAATTCCCTAGAAAAAGATGCTAAGTAATGAACAATGGAGCAAACACAACCTTACTTTACAACATTGCTTTTCCTACTCCCGGCACTTCTTCCTTCAAAGTACTTTCATGTTGCCCAATTTTGCCAACATCCCTATTGCAGAATTGCACAAGGCCTAGGCAACCAGAAGGATACTTCAATTACCACCTGGATTTACTATGGCCAATAGGAAATGTTAATGGTGATTTCAGTAAATGTATTATAGACAGTTCTACCAAAGGCACAGGAATCTCTGAAATAAAGGTGTAGATTATCCTATCAGACATAAAAACCCAGTCACTTGAAGCTTTGGCTAGAGGAAAAAAAGAACATAGAATGAATGTCAGAGAAAATTCATTAATATCAGTGATAGCCTTACAAGTAGTTAGGGATTATTTTATCTTCTACACATATTGTTCTCACTTGCTGCTTCATATTTACCATTCAAATATGGACCTTTCAAGTGCACACCAGATTCCTATACCCAGCTGATTTCTTGAAAACTGCCCTTAGAAGTTTAATAGACATCTTAAACTTCACACATCCACAAATGGGCTGTTTATTGGCCCCAATCTTCTCCATCTCTATGAGTGCAAACTTCCAACTTTCCATTTGCTCTGGTTTGAGGCTGACATCATTGTTTATTCTCTTTTTCTCAAGCTTCACATAATCCATTAGCAAATACAGTTGGCATTCTACCTTCTATGTTAGTCCAGAGCCTGATTATTTCTCATCACCTCCACCACTATGTCACTGGCCAGAGTCACCATTGTCTTTCCATCAGCCAGAGTTTTCTTATTGGCAGCTCCTGAAAGAAGTGATTGCTTTTATTGTGTTATAAATAGTTCTTGCTATGTGCCATTCACTGTACTAAGCATTTCATGAGTAATAACTCATTTAATCCTCACCACCACTTCATAAAGTCAGCACTATATCTCCAAGTCTCCAAATAAGGAAAGTGAGGAATAGAGAGGTAATCATCTTGCCTAAGTTTCCAGACTTGCCCTAGTTTCTGTCCTTAAGGCCTGACTGGTTGCCTCTTCCTCTGATGGTGGGTGACCTCAATCTCCTTCCAATAATTTATTATTAATAAAGATTACTTGATTTTGCTTACATCCAAGGAACTGTTGTATGCTGGTCTCACTAATCAGAACGGCTCTTCCTGCATTTCTTTCCCTTAAGGATAGGTATTTGCTTAACTAGTGTTAATATCTGATAAGTGGTATACAAGTATTTGTGTCTGAGAGAGAGAGAAAGAGAGGGAGACGGATCCAAGATGGCCAATTAGGAACAGCTCAGGATTGCAGCTCCCAGCGAAAGTGCAGAAGGTGAGTGGATGCCACATTTCCAGACGGATTTTTATTGCCCACAGACGAGGAGATTCCCAGGTGGAGGAGCCCCACGGGTCACCAGTACAGCTGTTTCAGCCTGCGCAGCTGTTTTGGCCAGTGGCCCGACGTGGCTGTTTCGGCCGGCACCCCAGCGCGGCTGTTTCAGCCTGCACAGCTGTCTTGGCCAGCACCCCGGTGCGGCGGTTCTCTCTAGGCACCATTTTAGCTGGTGATTGGAGCTCCGGGAAGACAGAGTCACCCATTCAACTGATAGAAAAGGGGACTGAAACAGGGAGCCAGGCCAGGAGAGTCCCAGGCAAAAAAGCACCACAAATCTCAGCGCGGCTGTTTCAGCTGATGCAGGTGCAGTGGGTCGCCACATGGGAAATCGCACAGATCCCGACGCCTTTTCAACAGGTGACTGGAACACCTGGGAGACAGTCTACCGTTCGCTCTGAGGCAGGGAGCGAGGTGATCAGGCTCAGCTGGTCCCACCCCCACAAAAAAACAGCAATCTGAAAGGCTCTGGATTGAGAGTTTCACAGCAAGCACAGCTGAACCTGAGAAGGTCCAGCTCTGTAGGGGAGGGGCGTCCACCATTACTGAGGCAGTCTACCACTATGGAGGTAGTCCGCCATTGCTTAGGCAGCCTGCCATTACAGAGAGTCCACCATTATAGAGGTGGGCCACCGTTGACAAGGCAGTTCTAACTATATCCGTATAAACAGGACTGCAGGGAAGTTCACACAGCAGCTGGGTGGAGCCCACAGCTGCTCAGCAAAGCCTCTGTAGGCAGACAGTGACTAGGCTGCCTCCTGGCAGGGCAGGGAAGCCCTGGAAAAAGGCAGCAGGACAACAGAAACTCATAAACAAAGCCCTAAATCCCCGGGACAGAACACCTGGGAAAAATAAAGGTGGGGAGGTTTATGAGTTCTGCTGCAGCAGACTTAAACATACCTGCCCATCAGCTCTGAATGAACAATGGAGCTCACAGCTCAGCACGTGAGCTCCTATAAAGGACAGACTGTCTCCTTAAGCAGCTCCCTGACCCCCATATATCCAAAGAGTCATCTCATAAAGGAGAGCTCAGACTGACATCTGGCAGGTATCCTTCTGGGACAGAGATAGCAGAAGAAGAAACTAGCAGCAACTCTTACTGTTCTGCAGCAGCTGCAGGTGATTCCCCAGGCAAGCAGGGCCTGGAGTGGACCTCAGCAGTCCTACAGCAGAAGGGCCTGACTCTTAGAAGGAAAACTAAGAAACAGAAAGAAAGAACTTCATCATCAACAAACTGGATGTCCACTCAGAGACCCAATCTGAAAGTCAACAACTACAAAGACGACAGGTGGATAAATCCACAAAGATGGGAAGAAACCAGCACAAAAAGGACGAACACACCCGAAACCAGAACGCCTCTCCTCCTACAAGGGATCACAACTCCTCACCAGCAAGGGAACAAGGCTGGATGGAGAATGAGTGCAAAGAATTGACAGTATCAGGCTTCAGAAGGTGGGTAATAAGAAACTTCTCTGAGCTAAAAGAACATATTCTAACCCAATGCAAAGAAACTAAGAACCTTGAAAAAATATTTGACAAAATGCTAATGAGAGAGAGAGAGAGAGAGAGAAAGAGAGACCTTATACAAGGAAACTGCATTTTCAGAGACTTCTAGGAATATAATGTCTTAAGCCTAGAAGAATAAATAATTAATTGCAAAATTTCTGACACTGTGATAGGTTCATGATGGAGCTATCTGGGGAGAAATCTTCTCATAGATGATGCTCTTAGAGCCACATCATGTAATTTATCCCTAATCTTAGTAGTAATCTCCCAAACTTCTCTATGTTTACTCTGAGCCTCAAAGCCTCAAGGAAAGCCTCTTCACAACACACACACATAAAAGTTTTTAAAAACCCATCTACTGGTAAAGTTCCTTAGTATTTTGAAAGTATATTTAAAGTGTTAGTCAAGGTATGTGCAAACTAACAAAAATATTTTAAAAAAAGAATTTTTCTCCTCCGTCCCTACTTTTTCTTATTGCTCTCTTTCCAATCCCTCTAATTTCCAAGAGGCAAAAAGGAGCTCTATACAACAATAATCAAGATATTTTTCTAGTTTTTATTGTTTAAAATGCTCTAAAGGTAACATTGAAGATGTAGATTAAATTTGAAATGTTGATTTGTTAAATGTGGACAATAATTTCCTCTCAAAAGAAAAATATTGAAATGGCCTTTGGAGTCCATTCCTTTAGAACTTATTTTGTATAGTTTAACATAAGGACAATTTGCCAATTGCCAATAAAAGTAGCAGTAAAAATGAAACCCTTAGGAAATAATTTAATCTAAATCACATTCAAAATATGTGCACTTACCAAGTATATTTTTCAAAACTAACCCTTAGTTTGACACCAACATGTAAAAAGATTGAAGGTACTTTGCATTAGAAATCATTGCACAGACTTAAAGGTTATTCAGATCTAATTATGTCCAAGGTCAGAAGAACCAGGAAGAGGCCTTAGAAGGAGTCAAAACCGTCTTGCTTGTGAACAGGAAAACAGACATCACATCTCCAACTCCTATGTACATCAGCTTGTCTCACACTCCAGAGTTTTTCAAATGGAAAAAAATTTGAAAATGTCTCCAAATACTGGAAAAATGACAATTCAGAGATAGAATATACAGGAGGAGGAACAACAAAGGGAATGTACAGTCAACTGTACTGATGGGGTAGGAGAATGTCAATTATTCATGTTGATGAATACATGGTTCATTCATTCATTCTTTCATGCAGCAATTATCCCTATTAGATGTTCCGAGAAAATAGTGATGAACCAGAGTCCTGGCTTGGTGCTAATATGGAATATACTGGCACTACATAAATTTTCAAAGGCGTAAGAAGTGTTATGAAATGTGAAGCAGAGAATACAATGGGAAAAGCAATGTAGAACTCAGATTAAGCATGTCTGGAGGAGTAGCTGGTATGAAACATGAAGAATAAACAAGAGTTAGCAAAGTACAAGAATCTAGTAAAGAGCTTTGTAGTAAAGAGCATGACTGAAGGCCTGGAGGTGAGAGAGGGATTGAAGGTTGCCCATGAGGGTTAACCAAGTGGCTGAAGGAGAGTGATGGGGTTGGAAAGGTGAGCAGAGGCAAAAGCCTGCTTAATCAAGTTTTAGATTCAATTTGGGAAGCAAATATACCTATTGAAGGTGTCTAAGCTATAACAGTAGTACTGGGGATTTGATTAGACTTATGATTTTCAATGAATATTTTGCCTGTAGATCAGACTTTTTGAAAAAGACAAAAATGAATAACCTCACTCATTCATATTGTACATGTAGTGGTGACTAATACTTTTCTTGTCATTAAAGATAGGGCAACAAAAACAAAAACCATAAATGGCAGGAAGATTAAAAAGATTAATATCACAGTCCAGATCAGAAGTAAAAGTAGACAGACTAGCATTCTAGCCTTTAGAAACAGACATGGACAGATTTGAGAGATTTACCAGAGACCCTCCATAAGATAGTGTGGAACAAGGGAAAACCAGGAAGAAACTGAAATAAATGCTAAGTCTCTGTCTTGAGCTATTTACAGAAATTAAAATATTTTTAAAACCTGGAGGATAAGCAGGTTTGTGGGAGATGTTGATAAGCTCAGTTTGGGGCATCTTTCTAAAATATTTTAAGGTGTGTTAAAACATCTAAATGGGAAAATCAAATAAAGCTGTATACAAGTGGCTGGGACTTGGTTGGGGTCAAAAGATGGATTTGCTAAGTCAGTGAAACCATGAATCAAATGAGATGGACAAGGAGAGGTGTAGAAAATGAAAATGGAGCCCTGAGGAATTCCAACTTTGTCAGGCTACTTAGTGCTGTTAGCTACTCAAAACTGATCAAAGAAACCGACACAGAACAACCAGAGAGGCTGTAGAGAATACAGTTTTCAGGAAGAGGAGTGGCCAACAATGACAAATGTTTCCATGAGGTCCATCATATTTATCAACATGAAGGGCCCTGGCAGAAGCATTTAAAATGTAGTGATGCAGGTGGAACCACATTATGGTGGATGGAGGAGTAAGATTAAAAACAGAGATGGTGAGAACAACTCCTTCATGGAGTAGCTGGAGGGAGAAATGGAAGGTAAAGCAGGGCTGCCAAGAAGTGATTTGGTTCAGGTGAAAAAAAAATTGTGGGCTGTTACTCCTAGTAAGAAAGGACCAACAGCTACAAGCTGTTATCTGAAATTAGCCCCAGTCCCCCTTCAAAGTTTTCCCTACCCTCACTTCCACCTTCACCTCCACCCTAATCCCCACCCTAGCAATTTTGCTGATCATACTGACTTCCCACCCTCATCCCTACCTGGTTGCTTTTTTTTTTCTGGTTTACAAATGGAAAAAATTAGAGAATGTTTACAAATGGATTACAGTAAGGCAGTAGATTTGGAGAAATTATAACCCCTGGAATTAGGAATTTAACAAAAGTGTGAGCTCTGGAAACATGAGTAGGGAATGTTATGGAGAAGAGCATATAGGAACTGGGCTATTAGAAGAGGAGAGATAGGTCCTCCATTGCAGCAGGACAGAAGGAGGTAAACAGGATCGAAATACAGGGAGATCTGTGAACTCTGTAGCACAAAATTGAGGCTGGTCCTTTAATCCACCAGCTTGATGGGAGGTGGAGATATTTGGCTTGAAAGTTTGAGGGCAGCAAGACAGTTTGCAATAGGAGAATGAAATGAGTGAAAGACTTTATCCCTCAGACAGAGATGATGACCACAAATTTAGAATTTCTCACTCTGTAAAAAGTGGAACTTCCTCAAGTAAGATGCAATAGATCAGCTACAAGAACATGAGAAAGCGAGCAGCTGAATTCCTCCAGGGTTCCGGGTTTCTTTGGGTTAGTAATAATTAATGTAAGAATGGAGTTAGGTTATTAGAATGAGAGTAGTTTCAATTATAGAATATTGTACATAAGCTGGGTAACAATGAGAGAGTGGTAAAAGAAGAGTCAATGAATGAGAAGTTCCAATGTGATGGAGTAAGAGATGCCACAAAAATAATTGAGACACCAAGCTCAGAGTGATGAGTCTTAATTATAACTTTGAAACAGTTTTGGCTCTAGACTATGGCTGGGCAAGACTGAAACTGAGTGGGAGAAAAGGTCCTTGCAGGGAAAAAACAAATGAGACCTAGATGTTGGATGGGTCGTTCCCAGAGCATGAAAACTACCCAGAGTTCTGATTGGTCTTGGGAAGTAGAGGTAGATGTACTTAGGATTGAAAAACCTCATGAGAAAGAGTGACTGAGTTCAGTAGATACTAAAAAGGAGAGATTAGAAAGTGACAGAGTCAAAACTCTTGAACTCTAAAGGCAAGGAGGGAGAATCATGATCTGGAAGCCTTAGGGATTGACAATTACACCGTGAAACCTCTGAGCCTGAGATAAGCGGTAGGACGTAGCAGAGGAAGTACTATTCTCAGGAGAGACCCACGTGTCTGCTACAAACAGGAGGTGCAAAGATTATTAAGTGGAAGGTTTGAAGATGTAAGGAAGTTTGTTAACCATGGAATGAGAGTTCTGATATGACAAATGGTAGGGGACAAAAAGAAAAGGTAGAGCACAGGTTACACCAAGGGCAAGAAAGCACAAAGAATTATTCATGAAAGCAGTGACAAACTGAGACAGAGTCTAGAGGAAGAGTAATGATTTGATGCCCTCCCCTTTCAATTATATTTCCTTGAATATTAGTCAACATTTACAAGAGTAGGGGAGAATCTGATTTTTATGGACAAACTTATGCTCAAAATGAGAAGTTATTATTTGCATTAAGCACATGGAAGGGTTATTTCTGAGATATGAAGTTTGTTCGTCTGTTTTCCTCCTTCTCTTCACCAGTTAAGGCAGGTAGCTGGTATCAGAGGAGGACTCTCTACTGCCCTGATCTCATGCTCCTTATGGAGGAAGTTCTCCTGGAATAATATTGTTGATGATGGATCAGTTCAGGTTCTTGACTTCACCACACAAAAGAAAGTGAGAGCAAGTCTAGAGTAAGAGCAGGCAAAGGAGTTTATCACAAAGCAAAAGTGTACTCCGAGAGGCAGAGCAGGCTGCTCAAAGGGAGAGACAGCAGCCAGTGCCTGAAGAGGAATTCCCTCTATGGGAGCTGTACATACATATTCATAAAATAATGGTCAAGCATGCAAAGATGGACCTGCAGTTGGAGCATGTGCTCAGTATCTACATCCTCCAACATACACTGCATATATCATTAACATATAAAATCTCCCCTTAGGTATGTGTTTTTTACTATTAACATGAGAAACTGGTTACTATAAGCTAAATCTTAAGCTTAGCTGCACAGGTAGGACCCTGGAGAAGTCCCTGCCAGACCCCCCAAGTAATAGCTACTTGGGCTTTTGGTACTGATTGGCTGAGGCTTGCAGAACCTACATCAGGAATAAATGCCTTTTTTTACCTTCCCTGGGCCATCCTGCGTATCAAGTACTTCTAATTGCCTGACAGTCAGCTGGGATCCTGTAGTAGAATTTATCTTCCAAAAGAATTAGGTGCTAACACACAAGGGTACCAAGGATGCAGAGCCTGCTGGGCTTCACACAGGAAAAAGTCAGTGTGACCTCTTAGTTTTACTTATCCTGCCTCAATACTTCCAGCATCCCTATCTCCATCACTCTTCTTTTCCAAGACAGAGTGACATACCTGATTGGTGAACCTTTAAGTCATCAAGTGCTTAGCTGAGTGTCTTCTAAGTTTCCCCGCTCTTGGTTCTACGTGCTCTCAGGATGCACACATCATCTGCTCCCAGCCCAGGGAAATGCTCCCTGGGTCAGGTTCACGGAGAATGAATTAGGAGAACTCTAGCAGTGGTGGGATGCAGGAGACTTTCTGATTCAGGAGTAAAGTATTTGGAAGTCCACAGAGAGCAGAAATAAAAAGCCATTTTCTCAAATCAACTCCCTCAGTCTAATGCTAATATTTTTTTATCTTCACCTTTCTGCCTCTTGTGCCTCATTCCTCAGATGGCTTTGAACTCAGGAAGGAAACATATGAATTGTACATTTATTTTTCTATTATTGCCAAGTCAGGTTACCACAGACTTAGTGACTTAATACAAAGGTTTCATTTTACAGTTCTAGGTCACAGGTTCCAGGAATTATGACGTGGGCATCTTAAGGGGGCCATTATTCCACCTAACACACCCCCCTGAAAGCTCAATGCATCCTCCCTTCGGAGGAGCTGGCAGGAAGCAGTTAGCTGCACAACCCAATCCTTCCTGGTTTTGTTTCCAAAAGCCTAAATCCACTGTGGAGATCTTGTTAGGTGACTTGGAAGATTTAAAGAGAAGGAGCGCAGGAAGAAAAGCATGAAGAAAAAGGGATTTCCTTCATATTAACAGGAGGTTTTCAGAGCTGGGGAAGTGGAACGAAAGGTCTGTGAGTCCTGAAGTCAGCAAGGAATTTTTCACTCCAGTGTAAACAGGGACAAAGCAATGGCTTGTATGCCCCAGGGAGGCAGGTTCTCAGCACCAGGGTTCCCAGACTTAGAAAAGATCCCCATGTTCCATGGAAATGGCATGAAAACAGAAAACCACCAGACCTTGTGGAATTGCTGAGGCATAGACAACACCACAGGGGCCAGGAAAACGTGAAGATCAAGAGCCCTTTCTTGTTTTCTGAGTCGTAATTAGAAAGAGTTGCTCAAAATAAAAACATTTTTTTGCCTTCTTTTCATGTCAGGAAAAAGTTTCCCATTTTTCTCCTCCTCCACCTCCTCCTTCTTCAGTTTTTATGATTTTCTAAACCAGACAATTTCTTGGAAAGCATGTTAAAATACTTGAATTTTAAATAATAAATCACTCATTTTCAGCAAATGGAACAATGCCATGTATTGTTCAGTTTTTCTAGCCAAGTGGGACACGAGGTGCCAGCTGGCTGATCATACGGCTGATGGATGCAATGTGTAGGCACAAAGATGAAATTGGTAGAGATGATACACATTTTTCTTTTCTGGAGGTTCTAATCTGGGGGTACTAGCTGAAATGGGGCAAATTTACATTTCCTATAAGGAAATCTGTGTCAACTATAGCCCCACATTACCAACAATTCTAAGAAGTCTAGCACGCCCCTTAATCTGGTTCTGTTTATTGGAAAGCAGAGTCCAGAGGGGATCACCTTTTGGAGGATGTCAGAGATAAATAGTAACTCGGAGCAAGCCAGCTGGGTTGGTGGGAGCTCAGACCTCATGGCAGCTGCAGCTGGACCTGAAGGCCTGGGGCTTCAAAATGGAACAAGGGGCTCTTTTGCCTCTTGGTCCAATCCAAGGAGCTGTGGGGTGGATGGTTCAGAGGGGTGACATCCTACTGCTTCACTTGCCCATTCCCTCTAGAACAGTCATGTCTTTTTTTTTTTTATAGAGAGAAAGAAAGAGGAAGAGATTTTAGAAAAAGAGAGAAAATGAGAATGAAAGTAACAGCAAAAGAAAGAAAAAAAGAAAAAGAAAGAGGAAGAGATTTTAGAAAAAGAGAGAAAATGAGAAAGAAATAAACAGCAAAAGAAAGAAAAAAAGAATGAAAGAGAAAGAAAGAGGGAGAGATTTTAGAAAAAGAGAAAAGGGGAAAGAAAGAAACAGCAAAAGAAAGAAAAAAAAGAATGAAAGAGAGAAAGAAAGAGGAAGAGAAAGAGGGAGAGAGAATGGGATTCTTGTTTTATTGCCCAGGCTAGAATACAGTCTAAAAATGGGTATTACAAACCTCTTTTATGCCAATAATTGTGTTTAACAATGGAGACACGGGATGAAAATAACCAATAAGCAGCCAACCAATATTTTATTTAAACCTGTGAAATGCTATGCAATTGCTGGGGAGTGATTTACTTCCAGTTATGTGGTCCCTTTTAAAATAGGTATAATGTGATACTGAGAAAAATGTATGTTTTGTGGATTTGTGGGAGAAGAGTTCTGTATTTATTTGTTAAGTCTAGTTGTTCCAGGTCTGAGTTCAATTCCTGGATATCCTTGTTGATTTTCTATCTCGTTGATCTGTGTAATATTGATAGTGTAGTGTTAAAGTCTCCCACTATTATTGTGTGGGAGTCTAAGTCTCTTTGTAAGTCACTAAGAACTTGCCCTATGTATCTAGGTGCTCCTGTAATGGGTGCGTATATATTTAGGATCGTTAGCTCTTCTTGTTGCATTGATCCTTTCACCACCATGTAACGTCCCTCTTTGTTTCTTGTGTTCTCTGTTGTTTTAAAGTCTGTTTTATCAGAGACGAAAATCACAGCTTCTTGTAATGCTAACTGGCTGTTTTGCCCATTAGTTGATGTAGATTCTTCATTATGGTGATGCTCTTTACCTTTTGGTATGTTTTTGGAATGGCTGATACTGGTTGTTCCCGTCCATGTGTACTGCTTCTTTCAGAAGCTCTTGTAAAGCAGGCCTGGTGGTGATGTAATCTCTGAGTACTTGTTTGTCCGCAAAAAATTTTATTTTTCCTTCCCTTACGAAGCTTAGTTTGGCCGGATATGAAATTCTAGGTTTAAAGTTCTTTTCTTTAAGGATGTTGAATGTTGGCCCCCACTCTCTTCTGGCTTGTAGGGTTTCTGCTGAGAGATCTGCTGTGAGTCTGATGGGCTTCCCTTTGTGGGTAACCCGAACCTTCTCTCTGGCTACCCTTAGCATTTTCTCCTTCATTTCAACCCTGGTGAATCTGACGATTATGTGCCTTGGGGTTGCTCTT
>PVKP010043983.1:0-17007 GCA_004027715.1 Plecturocebus donacophilus
TCTCTGAGTGGACGTCCGGCTTGTTGGTGATGAAGTTTTTTCTGTTTCTTAGTTTTCCTTCCGTGGGCGCCCCTTCCCCACAGAGCTGGGTCTTCCCATGTTCAGCTGTGCTTGTTCTCAGTCCTCAGCGCTTCCAATTGCTGTTCTCTTTGTGGGGATGGGACCAGCCGAGCCTTTGGGCACTCAGTCCTGTACACTCCGCACCAAGAAGCACCGTGCCGGCCAAAAGAGTCGAGCTGGTGACCCGTGTGGCTCCTTCGCTGGGAATCTCCCAGTCTGTGGGCATCAAAAATTCGTCTGCAATTGTGGCATCCACTCGCTCTCTGCGCTTTCACTGGGAGCTACAATCCTGAGCTGCTGCTACGTGGCCATCTTGGATCTCTCTCCGCATTTTTTTTTTTTTATAATTGCTGTGCAAAGTACACACGAATGCTCCATTAACCGGGATATCTGAGACAGAAAAGCCCTCTCTGCCAGCCTTGCTGGAGAGCAGAAGTGACTCAAATCTGCTCGTAAAATTGATGAACAGTGGCCCAACAAGCCTAGTTCTCCTTACTGTGGTGATAGTAGTAAATGTAGCAGTCAGGATGGGGGTGGTGTGAACCAGCCATAGGGAGAGGGGCAGAATCACTAACTCACTGGATGTCTCTATAGTATGGGGAAGAATTTGTGGTCATTGGGCCTGCAGAATATGGCATGCAGAACTGTATCTGGGCCTCAATGGTCCATGAATGTCTCTTGTCAACAAGCCGAAATGTCAACCCAATGTGGAATTTAGGGAAATTCTGAGGCCCAGTGACATGAGCAGCTGGGCAGTATTGTTATAGGATCACCAGGTTTTTTATGCCCGCTGGAAAACAATAGGCCAATACATTGAGACAGTAGGATTTGCAGCAGAGAAATAGTTTAATGATTGTAGGGTACTGAGCAAGGAGTTGGGAGGAGATCCTAAAATCCATCTTCCTGAGGGGTTCTGGCCTGGATTTTTTTTTTTGAGACAGAGTCTCACTCTGTCACCCAGGCTGGAGTGCAGTGATGTGATCATAGTTCCCTGCAGCCTTTACCTCTAGCCAACATGCCTAGCTATTTCTTTTTTTTTTTGTAAAAATGGGATCCTCACTATGTTGCCCAGGTTGGTCTTGAACTCCTGGGCTCAAGCAACCCTCTTGCCTCAGCCTCCCAAAGTGCTGGGATTATAGGTGTAAACCACCAGGTGTGGCTGTGACTTTTTTTTTTTGAGATAGAGTTTTGCTCTTGTTGCCCAGGCTAGAGTACAATGATGTGATCTCGGCTCACTGCAACCTCTGCCTCCCTGGTTCAAGTGATTTTCTTGCCTCAGTCTCCTTAGTAGTTGGATTACAGGTGTACATCACCACACCTAGCTAATTTTTGTATTTTTCGTGGAGATGGGATTTCACCATATTGCCCAGGCCAGTCCTAAACTCCTGAGCTCAGGCAATCTGCCTGCCTCGGCCTCTGAAGTGCTAGGATTACTGGTATGAGCCACCGCGCCTGGCCTGGAACTTCATCTATATATTTGATAGAGATGGAGTCTCACTATGTTGCCCAGGTTGATCTCAAATTCCTACCTTAAGTGATCTCCCCTGCTTCAGCTTCCCAAGTAGCTAGGATTACAGGCATGCATCACCATGCCTGTCTAATTTTCTGAAACAAAAATTTTTTTTTATAGGAAGGTGATATCATTATGTTGCCCATCCTGGTCTTGAACTCCTGGCCTCAAGCAATCCTCCTGCCTCGGCCTCCCAAAGCACTGGGGTTACAGGCATCAGCCGCCATGCGAGGCCAGAGACTTTTTTAAGGTTGAAGCCAGTGGCCTTGCCGGCAATAAACAGTAGAGAGTAGACACAGCAGCAGAGCCAGGCTCAGCCTCAGAAAGGCACATCGGAACAGGGGATGGAGGAGCCGGACAGAGCAGGTTCAAACCCCTATCTGCATCTTCCTTGTATGTGACCTGAGCACATTACTTAACCCTTTCTAAGCCTCAGTTTTCTCTCCTGTACAATGGGAACAATTCATCCCCTGAAGGTCTTTCATGAGGAATAAGAAGAGTCTCTGTGATATGCTTGACATTGAATTGGTTCCCAGCACAGACTGTCAACTGCACTAGGACTCTGTGCATTTTATTTTTTTCTGATGGAGGCTTGCTCTGTCACCCAGGAGTGCAGTGGTGTGATCTTGGGTCACTGAAACCTCTGCCTTCCGGGTTCAAGTGATTATTGTGCCTCAGCCTCCTGAGTAGCTGGATTGCAGGTGCCCAGCACCATGCCCAGCTAATTTTTGTATTTCTGTAGAGACGGGATTTGACCATGTTGGCCAGGCTGGTCTCAAACTCCTGACCTCAAGTGATCTGTCCACCTTGGCCTCCCAAAGTGCTGGGATTACAGGCGTGAGCCACCATACCTGGCTGGACTCTGTGGCTTTTGAACAAGGTGTCACGTGGAAACATATTTTCATGGATGTCTGCCCTCCTGTGCGATGCTTCTGAGAGCTCTGAGTCCTACCTGCCCTGACAGAGGAGCCCTGATGACCTCCCCTGCTGGTGCCCATTTGTCCTGTTCCTCTGCAGAGTGTGACCCATGATCAGACCAAGGAATTCCCACCATAAGTGAATACCTGATGGGCTGCCCCTCTTAAGAAGGCCCATGTAAAATGTGGTGGAGAGTGAGCAGGCTGGGGAAGCTGGGTTGATGGGCTCCTGGAGTGTGCAGAGTGACTGACACCTGGAGGCAGGAGAGAGGCTCTGGTCAGGGCCTTATGCTGGAGCTCCTGTGCTCAGGAACTGGAGAAGGTGAATGAATGGTACAGGGAGGGTGGGCAGAGAGTGTGTTGACAAGTGTAGACTTTTTTTCTTTTTGAGATGGAGTCTCACTCTGTTGCCCAGGCTGGAGTTCGGTGGCACGATCTCGGCTCACTGCAACCTCCACCTCTTGGGTTCAAGTGATTCTCCTGCCTCAGCCTCCTGAGTAGCTGGGATTACAGGCACCTGCCACCATGTCCGGCTAGTGTTTGTATTTTTAATAGAGGTGAGATTTCACCATGTTAGACAGGCTGGTCTTGACCTCTTGACCTCAGGTGATCTGCCTGCCTTGGTCTCTCAGTGTGCTGGGTTGACAGGCGTGAGCCACCATGCCTGGCCAAGTGCAGCCCAGAGAAGCTGGAGCTGCTTGCTTTTATTCAGTGCAGGCACAATGCTGAAAGCTTGGTGCAAACACAATCTGCAGGTAATTAACATTTATTGTTCCCCTTTCAGGGAACGTCTGCACGTGGATGTGACGCATGTGAATGTTCAAAGGTCAGTTCCTGGACAACTTCAAACAAACAAGCCTGAACAAGATAACTTCCTTTTCAGTCCCTTGCACACACTCCTCACCCTCTGTCTCAGGGTTAGCGAACAGCTGCCTTCAGTTATTCTTCTCCAAAGCTATGCAGTGCCTTCAGACCTTTCATAAGGTCTGTTCCTCTCCCTGTGGTTTCTCCCACCACTCTGACCGATCTCCTACTACATAGTGAGACCTCATCTCTACAAAAAACACAAAAATTAGGGCCGGGCATGGTGGCTCATGCCTGTAATCACAGCACTTTGAGAGGCCGAGGCAGGTAGATCATGAGGTCAGGAGTTCAAGACCAGCCTGGCCAAAATGGTGAAACCCTTTCTCTACTAAAAATACAAAAATTAGCCGGGTGTGGTGGTGTGTGCCTGTAGTCCCAGCTACTTGGGAAGCTGAGGCAGAGAATTGCTTGAACCCAAGAGGCAGAGGTTGTAGTGAGCCAAGATTGTGCCACTGCACTCCAGCCTGAGCAACACGGGCAAAACTCCATCTCAAAAAAAAAAAAATTAGCTGGGCATGGTGGTGCAAACCTTTAGTTCCAGCTACTTGAGAGGCTGAAGTGGGAGGATCACCTGAGCCTGGGGAGATGGAGGCTGCAGTGAGCCATGATTGTGCCACTGTACTCCAGCCTGAGTGACAGCATGGGACCCTTTCTCAAGAAGCCAGGAAGGAAGCACGGAACAGATCGTCCCCCTGAGCCCCCAGGAAGAAAACAACTTTGCAACACCTTGAGTTTGGTGTTGTTCTGAGTCACCTAGTTTGTGCCACAGGAAGCTAAGACAGGGACTCCTAGAGGGTGTGGAGAAGAGGGTCTGCAGAGTCTGGGCTCTTGGGGTCCCCCTGAAGCAGGACCAGCTGTGAGAAACAGACCTCTCCAACATTGAACTGGGAAGGAAGGGGTGATTTATTTGGCCAGGAGAAAGGTGGCAAAGTTGCCTAACAGCCAAGCTTGTCTAACAAAGAAAATCTCTGCCTTTATATAGGCTTACAACTCTAGATAGTACATGTGAAAGGGTCTTGGGTTTATAGTTTTGGAAAGTACATGTGAGGGGGTGGTGATTGATGAAGTAAGTGTGGGGGTTTGAGCAAGATTGAATGAGAACATTAGAGGTGTTTCTCCGTATTGTCCCCACCCTTAAGATCGCCTGAGATCTTAAGGGTGAGGGGGTTTTCATCTTTAACTTCCAGGCCACTGACCTCATACCTGCTGTGTCTCAACTTTTACTTCCTCCTTCTTTGAGACAAGAGACGGGAAAGAAGGATTTCTTTCTTCACCCCAAGCAGAACAAGGAGGAGAGACTCAAAAACTGCATACGTTGGATATGACAGCAAATAGACCAGTTGGTGTAAGGAAGAACGCAAGCTGAAGCATAGAATACATTCAGAAAGTTTCCCATATGCATGGAAATATGTTTTTGGCATTTCAAATAAGTAAAGAAAAAGCAGGATTATCCAAGACATGGTATTGAGAGAACTTAGGACAGTCTGAAAAACAAAACTGGGGTCTCTCCATTGCTCCTTATGTAAAAATGAATTCTAGATGGATCAGAGAATTAAATGTGTTATCAAAAACAAACAAACAAACAAACAAAAAACAAAGCCACAGCTTCCAGGATGGTGGAATAGATGTGTCACAATTCCTCCTGCTAAGTGCAGCTAAAACCTTTGAACATTGGATGTAAAACAAACAGACGAAGACTCTGAACAGTAGGGAGAGAAGGCAGATGGGCTGGGAGTTCAGGACTAAGGAATGGCACGGCAGTGAGGTCCCTGGGTTTTTCTCTTGTCTCATACCTCCCAGACTGCGTTCTGGAGAAGCTGGCAGCCTAGAAATGCCAACAGGTACAGGTTTTTAAAAAACACTCTAAGAAAAGCCTGCTTTATTTAGCCAAAATGACTAGAGGAAAGGGCCGGGAAAGGGACGGCCTCTTGAGATTTTAAAAAAAAGATTTAGGCCAGAGGTGGCAGCTCATGCCTGTAATCCCAGCACTTTGGGAGGTGGAGCGGGTGAACCGCTTGATCCCAGGCATTCAAGACCAGCCTGAGCAGCATAGAGAGACCTCATCTCTACAAGAAATACAAAAATTAGCCGGACAAGGTGGTGCAAATCTGTAGTTCCAGCTACGTGGGAGGTTGAGGTAGAAGGATCACCTGAGCCTGGGGAGATTGAGGCTGCAGTGAGCCATGATTGTGCCACTATACTCCAGCCTGAGGCACCCCTTCTCCTCCTCTGTGATGTCAGAGGAGTCCTGGTGAAACAGGGGGTTTAAATAAGATCCAGAGTCTTGTAACATATTATAAGAGTGATTTCAATTTAGGAAATCACTCATTATACCAAAATCGAGAAATATCTCAACTTGAATGAGACAAAGCAATCAACAGACACCAACACTGAGATGGCACAGATGTTAAAATGATCTGAAATGGATTTTAAAGCTGCTGTCATAAAAATGCTTCCATGATTGCGAACACATTTGAAACAAATGAAAATGTAGAATGTCTCAGCAAAGGAATAGGAAGTCCTGGCAAAGAAATAGAAGACATGAAAAGGATATGAAAAATGGAAATTTTATTTTTATTTTTTGTTTCTGAGACAGAGTCTGGCTTTGTTGCCCAGGCTGGAATGCAGTGGCACAATCTCAGCTCACTGCAACCTCTGCCTCCCGGGTTCAAGCAATTCTCCTGCCTCAGGCTCCCAATAGGCTGGAACTACAGTCATGAGCCACCACACCTGGCTAATTTTTGTGCTTTTGGTAGAGATGGGGGTTTCAGCATGTGGCCAGGGTGGCTCTGATCTCCTGACCTCAGGTGATCCACCTGCCTTGGCCTCCCAAAGTGCTGGGATTACAGGCATGAGCCACTGCATCCAGCACCAAATGGAAATTTTAGAACTGAAAAATATATCATTTAAAATAAAACAGTGAATGAGCTCGACCACAGAAAGATGGAACAGAGGAAAGAAGTGGTGAACTTGATAAAAGAATAATAGAAATTACCCAAGCTGAACAATAGAGAGAAAATGGGCTTGTAGAAAGTGTCAAGGATCCATGGTCTAATAATAAAATATCTAACATTAATTTCATAGAAGTCCTGAAAGGAGAGGAGAAAGAGCATGGTGCTAAAAACTCTTCAGAGAAAGGATGGCTGAACGCTCCCACCTAATTTGATAAAAGACATAAACCTACAGGTTGAAGAAGCTTGGTAAACAAATCCCAGTCAGGAAAATGCAATGAAATATATTCCAAGACACATCATAATCAGATTTCTTTAAAAAAAATTGAATACAATGAGATAAAATAACACTTTACCTACATGAAAAAATAATTAGAATTATAGCAGATTTCTCATTTGAAACCATAAAGACGGTAAGGGAAGCAGCACAACAGTTTTCAAATGCTTACGGAAAAGAATCGTCAACCCAGAATTCTACATGAAGGAAAAATGTTCTTTGGAAATGAAGAGGCAATTATGACATTCTCAGATTAAAAGAAACTAAGAGATTTTGTCACCAGCCAACCTACTCTGAAAGAATGTCTAAAAGAAGTTCTCCGTTGAGTGTCATGGCTCATGCCTATAATCCCAGCACTTTTGGAGGTTAAGGCAGATGGATTGCTTAAGCTCAGGAGTTTGAAACCAGACTGTGAAACATGGTAAAACACTGTATCTACAAAAAATACAAAAATTAGCTGGGCATGGTGGTGCACACTAGTAGTCCCAGCTACTCAGGAAGCTAAGGTGGGAGGATTGCTTGAGTCCAGGAGGTTGAGGCTGTGGTGAGCCATGATCATACCATTGTACTCCAGCCTGGGTGACAGAGAAGATATTGTCTCAGAAAAAAGAAAATGATAAAAGAATGAATCTTGGAACACCAAGAAAAAAGGAAAAAAAGACAGAAAGGCTAAAAATATGGGTAAATACAATAGGCTTTCTTTGTATTCTTCAGTGTTCTAAGTTACCTCTGATGGTTAAGTAAAAAGTACAACATTGTCTGATGATGTACTCAATTTATGTAGAGGAAATATTTAAGACAAATTATAAATGGGAAAGTATAAAGGAAAGTAAAGTTTCTATATTACCTTCAAGCTGATTAAAAGTTCACACTAGCAGACTATGATTCATTATGTATACATTTCAAAAGATCTAAGGTAACCTTAAGAAGTATGCAAAGAGATACATCGAAAGACATTAATATACTACAGCAAAAACTGGCCATGAGTGTGAAAAAAATTAATAAAAATACAATTCTAAACAAATGTTCAAGTAAACCACAGGAAGGCAGAGAAAAGAAAACAGATAAATGACACTAAAAAAAACAAAACAAAACATAAAATGTCAGGCTTAAGCCCCAACAAATTAATTATTACATTAAATGTAAATGGCCTAAAATACCAGTTAAAAGGCAGATATTGGCATAGCAAATTAAAATAACAGTCATTGTGGAAAATAATTTAGTAGTTTCTTAGAAATTAAAGATATAATTACCATATGACATAGCAATTGCACTCTTGGGTATTTATCCCAGAGAAATGAAAACTTATATCCATGCAAAAGTGGCTTTTTCATAGCACTTTATTTGTAATGGCAAAAACTGGAATAACCCTACAATTGGTGAATGCTTTGACAAACTGTGGGGCATCCATAAAATACTACTTAGCAGTAAAAAAGAATGAACTATTGATATGGGCAACAACTTAGATGGGTCTCAAGGGCATTAGGATTATTCAGAAAAGCCAATCTCAAAAGGTCACCAACTATAGGATTCCATTTATATAAAATTCTCCAAATGACAAAATTATAGAGACAAAAAATAAATTAGCCTGGGGTTAGAGGTGGTGGAGGGAAGGAGTATGGGTGTGCCTATAAAGAGATAGCATGAGGGATATCTTTGTGGGGATATACAGTTTTGTATCTTGATTACAATGGTGGTTACATGAATCCACAGTGATAAAATAACATAGAACTGCAAGTACACATTGTGCCAACATCCATGTCTAAAGCAATGTAAGCTGTAACCACTGGGAGAAACTGGGTGGGGATTATATGCAACCTCTCTGTTCTATCTTGATAACGTTCTGTAAATCTAAATTGTTTCAGAATAAAAAACTTAAAATGTATAGAAGAAAGCATGAGTGACATAAAGTACAAAACCTAGAACTAAAAAAGGAAAGAATTGATAAATTTGACTACAGAAAATTCTAAAACTTCCATTTAATAGAGCAGACCATAGCATAAAGTCAAGAATAATGAAACACTGGGAAAACATATTTGCAACATCTGTGGCAAACAAATGGGACAGGCCAATTTCCCTGCTTTACAAAGAATTTGCATAAGTCAGTAGGAAAAAAACAAAAATGGGCAAAGGATGTGAATAGTCAATTTATAGTAAAATAAACACAAACGGCCAGTAAGTGTGGGAAAGCTACCCATCCTCATTCTTAAAGAAAGAAATTTAAAACAAGCAACAGTGAAATTTGTTGTTCATTTATCATATTAACAAAAATGGAAAACCGTGATGCCTTAGGGCAGGTGAGGATGAGGGATTGGACACTTTCCTGTGTGCTAGTGGGAGTATAAATCAGTGCACTCTTTCTGGAAGACAATTAGGAAATAATCATGAAAATTAAAAATACTCTCAGCAATAAAGTTATCCTAAAAATCTATTCTCAAGAGTTTCTCAAGATACATGCCTCAGGATCTTTTTGTGCCAATAAATGGGTTATATTTATAAAGCTCTTAGAATGATGTCTGGCACATAAGAAGTCTTATTTAAGTTTTTATTAGATAAAGCAACAGAAGAATTGTATGTGCAAAGCTCTCAAAAAGAAATAAATAGCATGTATATGATAGGACTCCTTTTTGTATTTAAAAAATATATCCACATAAATGCGGATATTTGCTTTATACATGCGTGTATGTGTATATTTCCGTATGGGAGTGGGGAGGGAAGTGTTTACTTCATTTCTCTTTATTTTTACTTTTTGTAGAGATGAGGGTCTTGCTGTGTTGCCCAGGCTGGTCTCGAACTCCTGGCTTCAAGCAGTCTTTCTGCCTCAGCCTTGTAGAATGTTAGAATTACAGATGTGAACCATGACTGGCATGTTTACTTAATTTCTTAACTTTGTAGAAATCTGTGGTAGACTGAACTATTTTTCAGTAGTTATCTGCTCCCCTTCCTCTTCCCATTGGGGGTGAAGTAGACGACGTCTCTGCTTGGGTTTGGTCACATGATTTGCTTTCAGCAATAGAATGTGAGTGAGTGTTGTGCAAATGGTGGCTTTCAATGTGCTTTTGTGATTTGGTCTGGCTTCTTGTGTTTCTACCAATGGCCTGAGAAGAACATGCTCTAGGTTATCTCTGGTCCTAGGCTGAGGAAGATGTGGAGACCCACAGACTGAAGAAGAGCTGTTACAGCCAACTAGCTGACCTCTAAGTGAAAAAAATACTTGTCATTATAAGCCATGAATATTTAGAGGTTATTTGGGACGCAGCATGATTGCTCTTGTAGATGACTAATATAATACCCCTCTAAATTTGTTTTTTTTTTTTTTGAGATGGAGTTTTGCCTTGTCCCCCAGGCTGGAGTGCAGTGGTGTGATCTCAGCTCACTACAACCTCCAACTCCCGAGTTTAAGTGATTCTTGTGCCTCAGCCTCCTGAGTAGCTAGGATTACAGGTGTGCTCCACCATACCCAGCTCATTTTTGTATTTTCAGTAGAGATGGGGTTTTACCATGTTGGTCAGGCTGGTCTTGAACTCCTGGCCTCAAGTGATCTGCCTGCCTCAGCCTCCCAAAGTGCTGGCATTACAGGCGTGAACCACAGTGCCCAGCCCCCTCTAAACTTTTTATCTGTTTCTAATTTTACATATATATGTATATGTGTGTGCCTATATATGTATTCAACATATGAATATATATGATATGAATATAATATGAATATATAAATACATGAATATGTAATATAAATATATATATTCATATGCCACATATTCAACATATAAATATATATAATATGAATGTAAATACAGGCACACATACATATATATTTTACTATTTCAGAACGTCAGCATGACTGATCTAGGTGGAGAGATTATGGCTCATTTAGAATTTTTTCTTTTTCTTTCTCTTTCTCTCTCTCTCTCCCCCTCCCTTCTTCCCTCCTTCCCTCCCTCCCTCCGTCCCTCTCTCTCTCTCTTTCTCTCTTTCTCTCTTTCTTTCTTGAGAGAGGTTCTCGCTAAGTTGCCCAGGCTGGTCTCAAACTCTTGGGTTCAAGCAATCCTCCTGACTCAGCCTCCCAAAGTGCTAGAATTACAGGCATGAGCCACCAGCCTGGCCAATTTTCTTTAAAAATCAAACAATCTTAACAAATATTATGTTTTTTAAAGGGGAGATTCAGAAGGTGGTTGACAGAGGCAAGTCTTATTCCTGACTGTTGTGGGAGACCCGAGGTGGCTAGGAAGAGAGACATCAGTGGTTCTTTGCTTTTTCATTGACGTCTCCGTGTTTCTTTGCAGCACACACAGCCACCTGCATGTGGGGAGCTTGGTCTGGGAGGCTGTCTGCTCCTCCTTCGAGCCTGGGTGGCATATGTCCAGTGCCACCCCTAAGCGGAAGAGCCTTTCCTGGGGTGGTGTGCAGATGGCCACAATGGAGGGAAGGTGGCCCAGGGAGGAAGAGAGAAGGCCAGGAGAAGCAAGCTCAGGATACTTCTTGGGCACCGCGTGAGAGAGAGCGTGCTGTCTTTGGCATGTTCCGCAGGAGAAATCCATCAGAGGAAGTGAGGGTGAAATGAGAGAGCAGAACTCGTCTTGAGGGCAGCCCTTCTTGCCAGCGCCATACATCCTTGGTGTCCAGATGTCAAGTGAGAAACGTATACGTGTGCATTGTCAGACCTCACTGCTGGGAGATGTCAGTGCTGCCCCCAGGTCCTCTGGGAGGGGACAACTGGAAGGTCCACGTGTGGAACCCTCTGGACTCTGCCCTATGTGCCTCTTCCCTGGGCTGATTTTAATCTGAGTCCTTTTGCTGTAATAAGCTGGAACTGTGAGTCAGATGCCTTTCTGAGTTCTGCGAGTCCTTCTAGCAAAGAATCAAACCTGAAGGTGGTCCTGCAGATCCCTTGAACTTGCTGGGGGGTATCAGAAGTGAGAATCCTTTTGTGAACTGTTTCCCTCAACTTCCTCTCCCTCATTTTTTTTTTCCTGAGGCAGAGTCTTGCTCTGTCACCAGGCTGGAGCGCAGTGGCGTGATCTTGGCTCACTGCAACCTCTGCCTCCAGGTTCAAGTGATTCTCCTGCCTCAGCCTCCCGAGTAGCAGGCACGTGCCACCACGCCCAGCTAATTTTTATATTTTTGGTAGAGACGGGGCTTCACCATGTTGGCCAGGATGGTCTCGATCCCTTGTCCTCGTGATCCACTCACCTTGGCCTCCCAAAGTGCTGGGATCACAGGCATGAGCCACCGTGCCCGGCTTCCTCTCCCTCATTTTTGGAATACATATGTACACACATATATACATATATATGCATACATATACACACATATATACATGCGTATATACTTGCGTGTGTGTGTGTGCGTGTGCACGCATGTGTATAATTTCATCCCTCGGTCCTCACAGGGTCTCTGTTTCCCTGTCTGAACCCTGTGACAGGCACAGGGCTAGTGAGAGGGCATTTCCAGGCTCCAGTTTGGAGAATGGGTGGAACACAGACTATTCATTATCATAGTCACTGGTTTTTATTTTTGGTCTTGATGAAAATGGAGCAGTTTTTACCTTGTCATAGAGCACATACCACCATGACTTAAGTGTGCCAATTTCTTGAGCTGACTTCATGCATTAATACTTTTGATGGTGTGATACATTTACAACATTTTTAAAACATGTCCACCTTTGGAAAATTCTAGCGTGAAGGGAATGCGTTTACCTCCTTCACACAATTATGACGAATCTGTTTTTAGGAGCTGATTAGAATAGCAGCTTTTCTTGGTGGGGCTGAAGGAGTCAGGAGGCGATTGGGGTAAAAGGGGCTGGAGAAAGATGGGAAGAAGAGGGTACTGGGAAGGGGTCCCAGGGAGGCGACTGCGGTGTCTGTGTCCTTCAACAGCCGTGGGAGTCGTGATGCGGAGAGGCATTTTCAGAAGAACCTCAGTGACGCCCCCAACATGGGCAGAGTGGCCCTGGACTCTGTGGACAGATTCAGAGGTAGATCCAGCAGTGCTTAGCCTCAGGGAGGCCACGGCTTCAGAGGCACTGGCATCCAGACCCTGGGCGCAGACACTACAGTTGTGGTGTCCATTGTTGGTGCCTACCTGTGATAGATATTTTATTTTTTTAGAAACACGGTCTCACTCTGTTGCCCAGGCTGGAGTGCAATGGTGTGATCATAGTTCACCGCAGCCTGAACTCCTGGGCTCAAGCGATCCTCCCACCTCAGCCTCCTGAGGCAGGGGACACCACCCCAGGCCTGTGCAGGAAATGCAACTAGCACCGGCACTTCTTACCCCTTTCTTCTCACTTACCTAATTATTATCTAATTAAATAAGATTTTCTGCCTACAGTACAGGCAGACATACAGACAGGGTGACTTGCTCGGCTGGGAGACTTTGGCGTGCTCAATCACACATTATTAGTCACATGTACAGTTCTTACTTTAAACTGAGAGGCAAAATGTTTTCCTCTAGAATAGAATTAGAAAACAGAATTTTGACTTGTGAATTTGCTAGAATTCTTCCTTCCTGTGCCCCTTAAGGGTATTGATTTATTTATTCTTTAGCCTGTGAGATGCAAAGAAAGTGCTTAGAATGCATCTCAGAGGCACCTCTGGACTCTGAATTCATGGAGACATCATCTTGGGACACATCTCACAGCACATCTCCCTATTCTCCCCTCCGAATAGTGTTTTTGTTTTTTAAATAAATAATGTAAGGTGAATCCTCTGAGTTTAAAATGTTCCTTCCATTTCTCTCCTCTCCACTTCTCTCGTCCGCTCCCTTTCTCACTCTTTTCCATCAAAATCTGCCTTTTTTTTTAAATTATTATTATTTTTTGAGACAAGGTTTCACTCTGTCAACCAGGCTGGAGTGCAGTGGTGTGATCATAGCTCACTGCAGCCTCAAACTCAAGGGGTTCTCCCCTCTTGGCCTCCCCAGTAGCTGGGACTTCCAGCCCGTGTCACCAAACCCAGCTAATTTTTTGTAGAGATGGGGCTTCACCATGTTGCCACAGCTGGTCTTGAACTCTGCCTCAGCCTCCCAAAGTGCTGGGATTACAGGCATGCGCCACTGAGCCTGGCCCGAAATCTATATAGTAACCAGTTTGCCTTAGATGAGTCAGGGAGGAGGGAGAGCTAATGTCTTTTGGGCAGATGTTTGCAAGAAAGCAAGCTCTGAAATTGGGGACCCAGTACGTTTCTCCATTGTGACTGGTGTCTGTGCCCATAAGTCTTGTGAAAATATTCTGGTTTAGAAAAAAATTACAAAAACCGATTTCCAATAACATAAAGCCTTGGATACAAATCAGAGTGGAAGCTTAGGATAGAAAATGGCAGTTTCCTGACCCCTTCCTCCCACCCCCATCCTGCTGGCTCCAAGACCACCTCTCTGCACAGTTTTCCTCTACAGCTCATTTGATAGCTGTTGCTGGAACGCTGGATAATATGCCTCTTTCTCTGTTGCTTCACTTGTCAAGAGTAGCAGTTGGGGCTGAGAGCAGTGACTCATGCCTGTAGTCCCAGCACTTTGGGAGGCTGATGCAGGAGGATTGCTTGAGCTCAGGAGTTCGAGACCAGCCTGGGTGACATAATGATACCCTGTCTCTTTTTAAATTCTTAAAAATTAGTTGGGCATGGTGGTGCATACCTGTAATCCCAGGTACTCAGGAGGCTGAGTGGAGAGGATTGCTTAAGGCTAGTAGTTGGAGGCTGCAGTGAGCTATGATGGTACCACTATACTCTAGCCTGAGCAACACAGCAAGAGCCTGTCTCTTAAAATAAACATAGTCTGGGCATGGTGGCTCACGCCTATAATTCCAGCACTTTGGGAGGCTGAGATGGGCTGATCATTTGAGGTCAGGAGTTCAAGACCAGCCTTGCCAACATGATGAATTGGCCGTCTCCACTAAAAATACAAAAATTAGCCAGGCATGGTGGTGGGCACCTGTAATCCCAACTACCTGGGAGGCTGAGGCAGGAGAATTGCTTGAACCAGGGAGGTTGAGGTTGCAGTGAGCTGAGATTGCACCACTGCACTCCAGCCTAGGCAATAGAGTGAGACTCAGTCTCAAAAAAAAAAAAATCATAAAAATAAAAATACAGAAAGGAACTGCTGATGCTTGCTGTGTGGTCAATGAGGACTTAATTGATCAACTGATCAACACCTCGTTCTTCCTGACCCTGCTTCTCTTCCCATGTGAGCTGAAAACATTCTTTTTCCTTCTTGTATTGGCTCCCGGAGTAGGGTCCTTGGACACCTTGGGGATGTGCAGACACCCAGGCTTCCTTTGAGGCTGGGTGAGTAGGTTGCCCCAGATGCCTCAATCTCTGTGGGAGGAAGGCAATTCTGGGCGCTGGTTCTCCTGACTGCCCAGTGGTCTGCCTGGGGTTGGATGAAGGCTGCCATATTTGTCAGCACATGGGCCAGGGAGAGGGCTGGAGAAAGGGGACGGGAGCAGATGTATCCTAATCACACCACTCTCAGTCCCCCTTTCTCCAGCCTCCTCCAGGCCATCCTGGCTGGATTCCCCCTCCCCACCCAGCATTCCACTGAATTCCTAGTCATGACTTCCTCCCCCATTTCATCATTCTGTGTGGCCCCATTCACTTTCTTGTATTCCAGAAACCCGCTGAAGTTTCTTACTCACCGGGTGAGAACTTTCTCCCCTTGCCTGTCTGCCTCCTCCCCAGGAAAATCATAGCAGCCTTTGGAACAGGTCTCCAGGTGCCACACGGAGGCCTGAACTCCATGGCCAGACAGCCCTGGACAGACAGTCTACGAAGAAAGCCCAGGCACGAACTCTGATGATAGGCTGCCTGGGGCTTTCTGGGTTCCCTTTATAGATGTTCCAGACAGTTCTATTCATCCTAAACTTCCTCGCAGGCTTAAAACCATTACTCAACCCGGGGCCATTTGGGAAGTATTAAGTCGTCTTTACAGTGGTGGAGATGAGATGGTGGTTGAGTCAAGCTAACCTGCACATCCCTTCTTCTGCGAAGAGGTGCCCATGAGAGCACATTTCTTCCAGCCTGGTCACTCCAGGAATCAGTTCTTGTGAAAATAAATGAAAGTTTTGAATGATTCCAAAAAATCTCTGTGAGCACTTTCCTTTTTTTTTTTTTTTTTGAAATGGAATTTTGCTCTGTCACCCAGGCTGGAATGCAGTGGCATTATCTCAGCTCACTGCAGCCTCTGTCTCCTGGGTTCAAGCAATCCTCCTGCCTCAGCCTCTGGAGTAGCTGGCATTACAGGCATGTGCCACCATGCCTGGCTAATTTTTGTATTTTTAGTACAGACAGGTTTCACCATGTTGGCCAGGCTGGTCTCGAACTCCTGACCTCAAGTGATCCGCCCACCTCTGCCTCCTAAAGTGCTGGGATTACAGGTGTGAGCCACTGTGCCCAGCCTGGCATTATTCCATTTTCCAGAGGATACCAATAAGCATAGAGGGGTTGCCAGACAGATCAGGGGTATTGCCCCAGGTCTCCAGACAAACTAGGGGTGTTGAAATTCGGTTTCTAGCCAGGTGTGCCTCCTGCATCAGGAACGACTCTGGAGAGCCACCCCTCTGGGACCTCACATCAAATCATGGCTCTCCTAATCGCTTGAACCCAGGAGGTGGAGGTTGCAGTGAGCCAAGATTGTGCCACCGCACTCCAGCCTGGGTGACAGAGTGAGACTCTGTCTCAAACAAAATCATGGCTGTCCTGGTTGTATCACTTTTTTCCAGTTGTCAGTCCTTGTGGACTAATTCTTTTTTTTTCTTTTTGAGATAGTCTTGCTGGCTCTATCACCAGGCTGGAGTGCAGTGGCATGCTCTCGGCTCACTGCGACTTCCGCCTCCCGGTTCAAGCAATTCCCCTGCCTCAGCCTCCCGAGTAGCTGGGACTACAGGTGCCTGCCACCATGCCAGGCTAATTTTTGTATTTTTAGTAGAGGCGGGATTTCACCATGTTGGCCAGGATGGTCCTGAACTCCTGACCTTGTGATCCTCCTTCCTCGGCCTCCCAAATTGCTGGGATTACAGGCATAAGCCCAAAAGGTTGCCAGGCGGGACGCCACAGTGAATGACAACCCCGACTTGGAGGAGTTTGGGATGGCCCCGAGCAGGCTGGTGCTGACTGTTCTCAGAGGAGTCCCTTCCTATTATCCTCGCTGGATTCTCGGGTAATGCACAGACGAAAGTACAGAAGGGAGCGTCACTGGCACTGGTTTATTTAAATTTTTTTTTTTCTAAAGAGCTTTCATTAATAGAACTAAAAAAGAACAGAGTATAGCCAGGACCAAAATTGGAGGTAATGAATCCAAACTGTATCCAGGCTGAAAGTATTGGCCCGGGAACACCCACTTTGTGGAGCAGAGGCTCCTTGAAGGTAAACGGGGAACCTGTGAGTTTTCCATGGCGGGGCCTGGCTGTGAGGGGCGGGGCTCTGGATGAGAGTGGGC
>PVKP010043984.1:0-16994 GCA_004027715.1 Plecturocebus donacophilus
TAAATCAGATACAGAAACTGGACACATTGTCCTGTCAGACCACATGCAGGCCACATCACAGTCTCACAAAGTTCTTTTTGTAATTCCTTTACCTGCAGTTCCTACTTTCCCATAGCTCGACTGCCTCCAACGGGAAACTGTGTCCGGGCTCAAGCTCACCGTATGGTGAGGCCCAATTCCGAGGGGTCTCACATGGGAACGAACCCCACAATAAAGGATAGAATCTTAGCCGATAAATGCATGTCCTCAGAAATTTTTAAGTATAGAAAAATAGCAAAAGGGCTAATAAATTCCTTTGAAAATCCAAATAAGGAAAAAAATATATAAACAAGAAAAATCCCAAGATCATCATAAATATTTCACATGTAAGTTAGAGTTACAGTATTTATTTTTCCCTGACAAGAATATATCATCTCCTGTTACTAATTTTTAAATTCCCCTTTAGATGTGCAAGCTAGGCAATTTTAAATTGTCAGAGTCACATAAATTACTGACTCACTTTAACAGCCATAGCTATTTTCTGGTTTCTAGTGATTAGACCTAAAATACATTTTATAGCAAAGTATGAGATTAAATAGTTTCACCTCTAAATGTGGTATGCATGTGTTTCTTGTATCCTCCTTAAAAATTAACTATTCGTGTTTAGTAGAGAGTGAAATTCATCAGGGACAAAGCACTGCAGATGAGCTCATTCTCCTGTTACCTTGATGTATGGAATTATTCCCTCAGGTCCAAATCGAATCAAATGTGGCCACAATTCATCTAATACTTTCTTCCAGATCTGTGCAGCCTTTGCAGTATTACCAAATAATGAATTCTTCTACAGAGACACCTGTAGGAAAATCCTTCTATAATCAAGTAATTCCTTAGAAAATATATTTTATTTTGAGGCTATGCGTAGCTTTATTTGAATTTTCAATACTCTGGGAACTTGACAGATTACTTGAGTGTAATAAGATGCAATGAAAGATGAATTTTTAAAAAAATTTCCCAAATGTTATAAACATTTATGACAAGTTGAATTAAATAACACTCATTAAAATAAAAATAAAATAGCACAATGACTTGGGTATACCATTTGGCAAATCTCTTCATTATTTCAAAATATACCTACCAACAATAATTGTCAGTACACATGGATCTTCTATCTCAAATGCCTTTATAACAAAGGCACTCTGAGAGGTGTATCGATTCCATGTATTTTGAACACTTGCTTGAAAACCTAAGACAAACACCTTAAGAGGGAAGTCAAGTAAATAATTATCTTCCATTTTCACCTGTATCAAAAAACATGTACTCAAAGGAACTTTTTGAGGGTCAACAATTCTTCTATATCATCGTGTTCCAATAGTCCATGTCATGTTTCACAATGCACATGCCTTGAAACCCTTTTGGGGTCTTCATGACAGTTTAGTTAAGTCAGTATTCAAACATCTATCCCCAGTCAGCCATGTTCTAGAGGCCCTGATCCAAATAAGACTCCTGCCCAGCCTCCCCCCCGAGCTGGGCCTTTGTAGCAACACTGCTTTAGTGTGACAGTGGCCATAGTGCTGTGATGAGCCCTAGATCTAATAATATGTTCTAGTAATTGAAAATCACTATCTTTGGGGCCAGAACAAACCAAATTCAAGTTCTATATCATGAATTTATTGCTGGGTGACCCCGGCAAATTGCTGTGATCTATGTAACAAGCCTCAGTTGCCTGTCTGATGGAAAAAGGAAATCAGATATTTAAAGTGTTTACTATGCTTCCTTGTATATACTTCAAAATAAATGTTAGTCATCAATATGTCTGTTACTATTAAAGTGATCATGATATAGTAATAAGTCATGGCTCAGACAATCACAGGGTTTGAGGGTGGACCAGCATGAAGTAACAGTGTCCTAGCAGACAGAAGAGGGGAGCCAAGTAGCAGAGAAATTCAAAGCAGACAGTATTTAGCAATTCAGTGAGGCAGGAGGCATTAGGAATATCTGGCAGTAGAAAGTAAGCTTTTGGCCAAAGACCTGGGTTTCAGATTCAGGGCTGTCTGTGCTTTGTTTCAGAGGAAATGTTAAGTAGTTTTAATAAAAGATCATGAGAGGTGCTTCCTAGAAAAATTTGGAAGACAGTAATTTAGACACAGGGAATAAATCTGGTAACCAAAAACAGGTGAAAAGTACTAATGTGGCAACCCTATGAAACCAATACCTAGTTTCAAAAGTTTGATAGGGTCGACATGATGGTGAGTTTTTTAATGTCCTGAAATACCTGGAACTGGTCAGGGAAAGTCTCTGAGTTTCAGACAGGGACATGCCCACATGTGTCTGTTCTGTGCAGGAAATGGGTGAGGGGAGAAGAAAAGGCACACACATGATACCTTTATAGGTAAACAAGCTTTATCCTACATAAATAGCAATGGAGATATATTGAGCAAATGATACAATAAGCAAAGTAATAATATAATAAGCAAATTGATATAAAAAGCAAATGATATAATAAGCAAATTGCAATGAGAAGGAGAGAAGGGAAAATATATATATATGTGTGTGTATTTGTGTATATATATATATACACATATTTAGTCTAGTGAGTATAAATATCCATATTTATACTCACTAGACTATGGAGGATTAACTACCAGACTAGGAAGCAACAGGCTGTGTGCCAGAGTCAGCCACTTGTCTGTGTACAGAGGAGAGGTCTCATGAAGCTTTGGTGCAGTCTGGGACCCAAGCTCTTTTTGTGATCAGTTGTTTGGCAGGAGGCCCAGTCACGACGGCCCTTCACGACTGGGCTCAAGGAACACAAAAAGGTCAACTTGTTTTTGCTATTGTCTATTGTTTTTCCGTAAGGAACTTATGGGAATAGATTGAAATAGAGATTTCTCTGAAACAGCAGTGGATGAACGCCTCAAGGGGCTCACACCACCTTTTCCAGGACTTGGTGACCATCGTTTGTGTCCATGTCCAGTTGAGTTCAAATTTCATATTTAACTTTTCCTTCAGTGTCACAGGGAGAAGGATGAGGGAGAACATTGAGCATAATTTTTAGGAAAGCATGATGACGGGGATAGGTTCTGTCAGTAGTCTTGCTATATTGCTGTATAGCTCCAAAGTTTTAGAATGGTTATAAAGAGATGTTCAGTAACTTTTAAGTTAAATATGTATATGCAATATTTGTTGCTCCCACCTACACAGGCTGATCTTATGGGCATAATGTTAACTTAGACGTGAACCAATTTCCCAAAGGAATCCATTCACTTCTTTAATTAGTTTTTAGAAAAAAACCAACGTATGTGGTCATGGTGGAAAGAAGATACTGCATGGCTCATCCAGCAATTTCCTAGGTTTCTTTCTGTTCTTCCTTCTTCCCAAGTATTTTTACGTTTACATTTTTTCATTTTTATGGTGATAAAATACATGTCATAAAATTTGCCACAAGTGCCATTTAATACATTTACAATGCTTTTCAATCATTACCACTATCTAATTCTGGAATATATTTTTGTTGCCACAGAAAGGAACCCTATACCAGCTAAGCAGTCACACCTTATTTTCACCTCCCCATAAGTGCTGGCAGCCAATAATCTGCTTATTCATGGTTTCATAATGGCATCATACAATATATAACCTTTTATATCATGCTTCTTTCACTTTGTTTATTACTTTCTCCAACATCTGTTGTCTCCAGATTTTTTTAATGATCACCATTTTAACAGGTTTGAGATGGTATCTCAATGTGGTTTTGATTTGCATTTCTCTAATGACCAGTGATGACGAGCATTTTTTCATATGTTTGTTAGCCTCATATATGTATTCTTGTGAAAAGTGTCTGTTCATGTCCTTTACACACTTTTGAATGGGTTTGTTTGTTTTTTCTTGTAAATCTGTTTTAGTTATTCATAGATTCTGGATATCAGCCCTTTGTCAGATGGGTAGATTGCAAATTTTTTCCCATTCTGTTGGTTGCCAGTTCACTCTAATGATTGTTTCTTTTGCCATGCAGAAGCTCTGAAGTTTAATTAGGTCCCATTTGTCTATTTTGGCTTTTGTTGCCAATGCTTTTGGTGTTTTAGTCATGAAGTCCTTGTCTATGCTTATTTCCTGAATGGTATTGCCTAGATTTTCTTCTAGGGTTTTTATGGTATTAGGTCTTATGTTTAAGTCTTTAATCCATCTGGAGTTAATTTTAGAGTAAGGTGTCAGGAAGGGGTCCAGTTTCTGCTTTCTGCATATGGCTAGCCAGTTTTCCAAACACCATTTATTAAACAGGGAATCCTTTTCCCATTGCTTGTTTTTGTCATGTTTGTCAACGATCAGATGGTTGTAAATGTGTGGCATTGCCTCCAAGGCCTCTGTTCTGTTCCATTGGTCTTTATCTCTGTTTTGGTATCAGGACCATGCTGTTTTGATTACTGTAGCCTTGTAGTATAGTTTGAAGTCAGGTAGCATGATTTCTCCAGCTTTGTTTATTTTGCTTAGAATTGTCTTGGCTATGTGGGCTCTCTTTCAGTTCCATATGAAGTTTAAGGTGGTTTTCCCCAGTTCTGTGAAGAGGGTCATAGGTAGCTTGATGGGGATAGCATTGAACCTGTAAATTACTTTGGGCAGTATGGCCATTTTCACAATATTGATTCTTCCTAACTATGAGCACGGAATGTTTTTCCATCTGTTTGTGTCCTCTTATTTCCTTGAGCAGTGGTTTGTAGTTCTCCTTGAAGAGGTCCTTTACTTCCCTTGTTAGTTGTATTCTTAGGTATTTTATTCTCTTTGTAGCAATTGCGAATGGGAGTTCGTATTTGATTTGACTTTCTTTTTGTCTGTTACTGGTGCATAGGAATACTTGTGATTTCTGCACATTGATTTTGTATCCTGAGACTTTGCTGAAGTTGCTTATCAGTTTAAGGAGATACTGGTCTGAGACAATGGGGTCTTCTAAATATACAATCATGTTGTCTGCAAATAGAGACAATTTGACTTCCTCCTTTATCAATTGAATACCCTTTATTTCTTTTTCTTGCCTGATTGCTCTGGCTAGAACTTCCAATACTATCTTGAATAGTAGTGGTGAGAGAGGGTATCCATGTCTAATGCCAGATTTCAGAGGGAATGCTTCCAGTTTTTGCCCATTCAGTATGATATTGGCTGTGGGTTTGTCCTAAATAGCTTTTTCTATTTTGAGATACATTGCATCTATACCTAGATTATTGAGAATTTTTAGCATAAAGGGCTGTTGAATTTTGTTGATGGCCTTCTCTGCATCTGTTGGGATAATCATGTGGTTTTTGTCTTTGGTTCTGTTTATGTGGTGGATTACATTTATAGACTTGCATATGTTGAACCAGCCTTACATCCCCAGGATGAAGCCTACTTGATCATGATGGATAAGCTTTTTGATGTGCTGTTGCAGTCTGTTTGCCAGTATTTTATTGAAGAGTTTTGCATCAATGTTCATCATGGATATTGGCCTGAAGTTTTCTTGTTTTGTTGAGTCTCTGCTGGGTTTTGATATCAGGATGTTGCTGGTCTCATAAAATGATTTGGGAAGGATTCCCTCTTTTTATATTGTTTGGAATAGTTTCAGTAGGAGTGGTGCCAGCTCCTCTTTGTATGTCTGGTAGAATTCTGCTGTGAACCCATCTTGACCTGGACTTTTTTTGGTTGGTAAGCTATTAATTACTGCCTCAACTTCAGCCCTTGTTATTGGTCTATTCAGGGTTTCGACTTCTTCCTGGTTTAGGCTTGGGAGGGTGCAAGTGTCCAGGAATTTATCCATTTCTTCCAGGTTTACTGGTTTGTGTGTATAGAGTTGTTTGTAGTAATCTCTGATGGTAGTTTGTATTGCTGTGACATCAGTGGTGATATCCCCTTTATCATTTTTTTATTGTATCTATTTTATTCTTCTCTCTTTTCTTTTTTATTTATCTGACTAGCTGTCTGTCTATTTTGTTGATCTTTTGAAAAATCCAGTTCTTGGATTTATTGATTTTTTGGAGGTTTTTTTGTGTCTTCTCTTCTTCAGTTCTGCTATTATCTTAGTTATTTCTTGTCTTCCACATGAGAAGCAAGGAAAGAGCTAGAGGAGCAAGATAGGGTTCTTTATTCCTGGCTTTGATTCTTTACCTCCAATGTCTTCTTTCTCTACTATCTCCCAGGAAAAAACAGGTTCCTTCATCAGGTGTGAATGAGACGTTCCTGTATACTCTGTCTAACTAATACACCAGTCCAAGTACAGTCAGGCATTGTGGAGCTTAGGCTTCATTAGGAATATTCTATTATCTCCAAAAAGATAGGTCTGCACTAAGAGAAATTTCATATCAGCAGCTAAGAAAATAAAGTATATTCCATATTTTTGTCTGTAATGATAGTTTTCTATACTGAGCAACGATTCTTTCAAAACATTATACAAAATGGTTCTGCTTTTATAATATAGTTATTCTAGCAAGAAGTGGATGCAATGGTAATTTGTGGGTTTCAAACAATTGGTAACTTGTCCTGGGAGCATTGAAAACCCTGATATAGCTCATGAAATATAATTCTTGCAGAGGCAACACTATGGGTAAATCCCATCTGCAGAAGAGCAGCCCTATTACAGACTAGTTGTCTAGAAGGCTTCAACTACCTGGTACAATTAGACCACGTGTGAAATATTAGATACCCAGAGTACTGAAAACAAGATGGACTTAAAAATTTATACTAGTTTGTGTATTAATCCTCAACTATAAATAAATAAATAAAACAAAAGTGTAGACTTTATAATTCAAGATGGAAACATAGTCTTTTTTTTTTTTTTTTAATATCATTTCCTCTAGATTAAAAAAAGGTTTAAGTTCACCCTTATTCCTGGGCTATGTAACGAAAATTCTTTTTGACATGTCTTTACTTTAGCGTTGTCTTCTTTTCCAAACTGGTTTGATTGCAGTACCTAAAGAATAAATATCTGATATCTTTCAGAGACAGGGGCAGAGCAGATAATGTAAATATAAATTTATGACTCCCTTAAGGATCAGCTGTTTCTGGTTGGTTTCATATCTGTATTCTGTCATTCTGTATTCTGTATATCTGTATTTCATGTCTGTATCTGTATTCCCACAACAATTCTGGGAGAATATATACTTATTTCTATGAAATTTATTTGAATGACTGCAATGTTTTTTTTTTATCAGCTGTGAAAGTATGGTTTGAAAATGTAATATTACATACAAGCTGAATTTTAGCATCATTAATGAAACAAATTTTGTTCCACACTTTTAAAGTTTCCAAAATTGTAATCAGATCTATTCAGCTACATATTTTTCTGCAATAATACAGATGTATTCATATGTATATATGTATACACGTGCACACATACACTTTCATGTACACATAGTCTACTCTAGTAGGTTGAATGGTAGCTTCCAAAATTATATGTTCAAATTGTAACTCTTGGCAACTCTGAATGTGCCCTTTTCTGAAAAAAGGTCTTTGGAGATGTAATTAACTTGATAGTCTTGAGATAAGATCATCCTGGATTACCTGGGTGAACTCAAATCCCAATCACTGGTGTCTTCACAAAAATGAGTCATAGGTGTATCATACAGATTCTCCTCAACTTACGATGGGATTACATCCCCATCAGACCTCATTGTATGTTGAAAAATCGTAACTCAAAAATGGCATTTAATACACCTAACCTATGGGACGTCACAGCTTGGCCTAGCCGACCTTAAATGTGCTCAGAACACTTACCTTAGACTACACTTGGGCAAAATCATCTAACACAAAGCTAATAAAGTTATAAAAAATTTGAATCAAAATTTAATATTGAAAGTATGGTTTCTACTGAATGTATATCACTTTCACATGATCATAAAGTAAAATAATAAGTTGAACCATTATAAGTTGAGGACAATCTTTCAAAGAAAAAAAGAAATAAAGGAGAAGGTGATATAAAGGCAGTCTGTAAAGATTGTAATAATGTCCATATTAGCTAAAGCTGCCAAAGATTGCTGACAGCAAACACAAGCCAGAAGAGCTAAATATACATTTATTTAGCAGAATATGGATAATATCAGAATATCTATTCTGTAATGTTTTACATATACATAAAGTGTTTTATATATATAAATTTATTTTGTTCCGGTCCACTAAGTTTGTGATATTAATGGTTTTCTTATGGCATTCCTAGGAAATGAATAAAAATTTTCATACTGGGAAGTGGCTCTGGAATTAGGTAATGGTTAAGGGCTGGGAGAATTTTGTGGAGCATTAAAAAAAAAAGCCTAGAATTTTCTTGAAGGGACTGTTGGTAGAAATATTGACACGAAAGGTGTTTCTGGTGAGCTAGTAGAAGGACATGAGGAATATAGTACTGAACACTGGAGAAAAAATGTCTCTTGTGATAAATTGAAAGACAACTTGGTTGAATTCTTTTCTCCACTTGGGTGGTAAACAGAACTTGTAAGCAGTGAGATGGGTATTTAACTGAGCAAATTTGCAAGCAAAGTGTTGTCAGCATAAAGAAAATAACAGAAAGAGTGGCTCTTAAAAAATAAATTTACTCAGGAATGGATAAGAGGTTAAATCTAGGAAGATACTTGCCACCGGGAACCACAGGGGGCCATAGGTATACCCAAGGAGGCAAAGCAAGGCAAGGGTTTTTAAAGACAGAATAAGAAGAGCTACATACATTATTCTGAAATATTTGTTCTTGGCTATGGAGATCAGTAATAAGAATATCATCAGTCAAAGGTAACAGTCAGTTGCTGGGCAGATGTCCTCACAGAAGTATTCTCTGTGTAAGATTCTGGTGGCCATTGTGAAAGACTGTGTTTTTCAGAGAGTACTTGTAATATTTTATCACAGGCATGTGTGCACAAGAGCCTTTCCTTCATGGCCTCCTCACTCTGTTTTTGCTACAGATTTACATAAGTGACTCCATTTTGTTTCTGACAACATTTTTAGTGTTAATTATGTACCTTGGTTTCTCCTTATTGCATATAACAAAATGTGAGAAGAAAGAGGGAAACTAAGGGAAGAACTGTTCATCAAAGTAGAATTGGCACTGGATTCTTTGGATGGGTTTCTAACCTCTATAGATTTTAAAGTATGCTAAACTAGGATGTTCACTGTTAGGAAAGCATTCTCTGGAGAAAGATTCAGGTATGTGTCTGGAAAACTTTTGCTGAAGGAATTGGGTGTATGACTCATGGATACAATCAACCATCTCAGCAAAAGCCAGTAACAGGGATGGGATTTTCTAAGAAGAATGTGTAGAAAACGCTCTTGTCTAATAGTATGTACACTATGGGTTAGTTGGGAGACAGACAAGATGTTTGAGACTGCTATTGTAGCAGAAACACTGCCAGCTTGGCAAGAGGACAGAGACAGAATGAAATGAAAATGGGTTTGGGCTTTTGAGATTCTCCAGGTAGGAAGTGAGCTGATAGAGATCATTGATTGAAAATATACGCTACCCTTCTAGAAACAAAATGACTCGAAGGCCAGAGTCAAAGGTGCAGACACAGAGGCCGGAGGGGTGCAGAGGGGTATAGAGCCTGCTGCTGCCAGAGCTTCTGTGAGATAATAAATTTTTGCTATTTTAAGTTATCAAGTCTGTAGTAATTTGTTATGGCAGCCTCAGGAAACAAATGCATTCACATTTCCTGAAATTTTCATTCTAATTGGCATTCTATTTTAGATAACACTTTAAACCATCTTTCCAACAGAACGTGTGACTGGCAATTTCTCTCTCTCTCTCAACTTCTCTCCCTCTCCTTCCGTCCCTCTCCCTTTCTTGTGCACATGTAAAAGCTAGATAAAAAACAGAGTAGCAGATAATATGGTATCACAAAAATAATTTTTGAATTAAAGCCAAACTAGTTTTAAAGTCTACTCCCTCACTCCTTACTGTGTAACCTTGAGCAACTGAGTTAACCTCTCTGAACCTACTCTTTTTTTTTCTCTTTTTGAGACAGAGTCTCACTTTGTCTTTAGGCTGAAGTGCAGTGGCCCGATCTTGGCTCACTGTAACCTCCGCCTCCCAAGTTCAAGTGATTCTCCTGCCTTAGCCTCCTGAGTAACTGGGACTACAGGCATGTGCCATCACACCCAGATAATTTTTGTATTTTTATAGAGATGGGGTTTTACGATGTTGGCCAGGATGGTCTCAATCTCTTGAACTCGTGATCTGCCTGATAGAAATAATAATAATGAACTTGAGAAGAGATTTAAGGTAAGAAAATGTCTTTAAATTAGCAGGCACAGTGCATAATAAATTTCTCCTTTTCCCTTTATGCCAGTAGGAATATTATGTAATGAATTTAATGATTGCAATTTTTGAATAAGTAACATGGTTTTGATTGATATAACAATTAAGAGAGACTGATCAGAAAAGTAGATCTTTTACAGTCATTGCAAAGCCTTTAGTGATACAATGCAAATACTTATGGCCCCAGAGACTTTGTTGAAGGATTATTTTTAAGAATGTCTTCCTTCCAAGTAGAAAAAAATGCTCCACATTCAGAGGAAAATAAATGATAAAATCAATAGGAAAGAGAAAAAATAATTTTATTATTTCTGTCTGCATTATGTGATCCTGATTACTTAATTAAAACATACAGAAAACTTCCAGCGTTTCCCAAATGACCTTAATGTTGAATAAATATCTTTATTTATGCTCTTTGCTCACATTTGGTTTCATTTCTGAAAACACTGCAACTACCATTTGCCTCCCCTTATGCATGTACCACAATTCTGAAGTTGAAAATTCGATTATTCAAGGTTATCATCATCCTAAAACCTCAAATAAGTCTGAAATAATTGTGTAGTAAAATTTCCTGAAGGGTAAAGAAGAGGCATCAATCACGTTATGCAATGTCTTAATTATCTCTATTTCCAACCTAAAACTATACTTAAAACATCAACTCTACATTGTTTTCTCTTCCCTAGATATCTCAACTCTGGCTGTACATTAGAGTCAGAATGGCGAGAGTTGGGACATAATATTTAAAATATTAAGTATGAGAAAATTTCAAGAATATTTAACAGTAAAAAATATTGTACGATGTATTTCCACATCACCAACTTCGACAACAAAATTTATGGTCAATTTCATTTTCATCTGTTCCTTGTTTCATCGGTTCTTCTGCCCAATTTTGGATTATGTTGAACCAAATCTAAGCCGTCAAATAATTTCTTGTGGGAATAGTTTAGATAGATGATTCATATAGAAACTATTTCAAACAAAACCATAACATTTTTTATCATACATAAAGTAACAATAATTCCTTAATATTATCAAATATGAGTACTCATATTACCCTGGCTATTTTGTATAATTTCTTTTAATTTGAATTCAAATAATATTTATACTTTGCAATTGACTGACACATTTTAAGTCATTTCTATAGAATCCCCTTCTATATCTCTTTATTTGTTTGCTATTTAGGTGTTGAAGAAACGTTTGATATGGTCTAACATAGTTGCTCCTAGCCACATTTGGCTATTACATTTCAATCAATTAATAGTAAAAAGAATACAATATTGAATTAAATAAAATGTACAATGTTACAGTACACACACTTGCATATTTCAAGTGCTTCATAGCCCCATGTAGCTAGTGGCAACTGTGTTGAAGAATACAGATAAAGACCAATTCCATTATTGCCGAAAGTTTTATTAGAGTACACTGCTATAGGTTCCCAGTGTAAGTTTTATTTTCCGATTCTACTCATATATGCCAGTTAATCTGATGTAATCCCTCAACTTCCTGTAAATTGACGGGGCTATTTAGATCTTGATTAGATTTATGTTCAATATTTTGCCCAAAATATACCATAGTCCACCTGCATCAGGAGGTACATGATATCTGCTTCTTTCTTTTTCTGTGATGTCGGTAGTCACTGATGATTATTGTCTGGTTTTAATAAAAATGGTATGTTTTTATTTTCTCTGTAATTTTCATACTTTCTTCCTTGTTTTCATGCCATTCTTACCTATGGAATCATGGTAGATTTATTAGAAGTGATGCTGATTATCAACAGACTTGTATCTTTGCCTCTAGCATTTGAGATCCCTGTTTTCCTCTGGGGGAATTAAAAAATCAGCTATCTCACATTGTTTGTAGATTTTAGCTCACATTTTGTATTAATTGGTTCAAGAGACAGAGATTCTACCTTTCTGGGTAGTCAATTACTTTCTTCATTTTTACTCATTTGTATATAATAATTTTTAAATTCTTTATAAAATAAAATTGTATAAAGATGACAGATTAAAATAAACAATTTCCTCTTTAAAAGTTGATGGGAAAATAAAAAAAAATAAAAAATATAAACAATATTGATCCTTCCAAACTTCACTAAAACTACCATAAATTAATTGTTTTTCAAAGACATAGACCCACAGACAGGAGAGAAAAACCACTGCAACAGCATTTTGGGCTTTAGAAAGCAGATGGGCAAGGACTACCCACTTAGCAAACACTAACCTAGAAATAGAAGAAAACTGTGAAAGAACCAAAATTGAACTGTAAACGTTTCAAAAACCTCAGGAACTAGCAGTTACAGAACTAGAAGTGAAGTAATTTGCTGTTAAAGAAGATCTGAGGATGTTAAAAAAGATACCTGGATAATCCCTTGCTATCATTTGACCACCCTTCAATTACTCTGTCAGTGTTCTGGAGATATGGTTTTAGGCAAATGTTAAACTGTGCCCAGGCTGTACTGTTGAGAGAAAATGAACAGTATCGTGACGAGAATGAACAGATCACTTACATATAAATACTGATGTTTTTGTCCCTTACTTTCACTTGACTTCTAGGATATGGGCAACCAGACTTCTATAGCAGGAGACTAGAAGATCTTTATCTAGAAAATTTGCCTTCTCATAAGAGAAGGATGCAAGGCTACTGACATCCTGGTTTTCCTGAAAACTGGCCACATCTTCTTGCAGTAGAGTCCAAGTTTGCTAGTCCCCACTTGGATGCTCAGAGCTTTTGATCTGCTTTTGAGCCCTCCACCCAATCTTAATTATAAGCAAATAAATGATTACCAAATATCTTGGGGAAAATAATGAGAAAGATAGAAACCAGAATAAACCAATAGGAAAAAACCCCAGCAACTTGTAGGAAACAAATATGAATAAAGAAAAAATAAACTTGACACTAATATATTAAGAGTGGCAATAGAAGCTATTGTATTTATGAAACTATAACAAAATGACACAAAAGAAATCTTTAGAAAACATATAAAACTAAAAACATATGCATAGGGCTATGAAAAGAGCCCTGTGAAGGTATTATGATGTAAAGTCTGGGAACTCTCTCAGAGATTAAAACAAAAAGACTGACTGAGTAGAAAGTATTACAAAATTAGACAACTACTTGAAATCTTGGGATCTGTCAACAACCACACTAGAAGCAATAAACAATGTATGATGCCTTCAAATATCTGAAAGAAAATTGTTTCCACCTGACAAATCTACTTTTGGCACAGATACCAATTAATTATATTTCAGATTTACAAGAAAGAAAATATAATTTCTTATTCATCTTTCTTTGGAAGGCACTGGAAGGTGCGTTCTACAAAAACGAGCAAGATAACCAATAGAAGTGAATAGAAAGATGGGATGGGAACAGGAAACAGATGGTCAAACACAGGAAAATGAGGGAGAGACACTCTAAGATCATGATGAAAAGGAAATCCAAGGTTGATTGCTGTGGTCTAGGCATAGATGATAACCCATGAAGATGGCTTCAGTATGGAAAATTGATGACTGAGTACAAAGTAGAACTTCATATTCATAGCAGTCCATCCCACAGAGTGTACTCATAGGCACAGTGGATGTCAATGGAGCTATAGCTTTCACTTTTACTGATTGAATCCATAATATTGATGACGTATGGCTGAGATTAGATGAGAAGACAATTAAGAAATATGTTAATATCACAAATGACACCTTGCATCTCTTTCAGAAAACTTTGTGATAAGACCTTCTGCTCCCCCATGTATTACAATGCAGAATGAAATACAAATTTAGTCAAATATCAATTCTTCTGAGAAGAAAAACATGTTTATGCCTGTGTAAAATTCCCCCTGACCCTAAATTCATATTCATTGGGAATCTCAGAATGTGGTCTTATTTGAAAATAAGGTCTTTGCAACTGTAATTAGTTAAGACAAGGCCATACAGGGCATACTAGATTAGGATGAGCCCTCAATTCAGTGACTTGTGTCCTTATGCAAAGAGGAGAGGGCACCGAGAAACACAGGGAGGAAGGCTGTGAGAAGGCAGGAGAAGGCAGGAGAAGGCAGGCGGATCAGAGAGATGTAGGTGCAAGCCAAGAAATGCCAGAGACCACCAGCAAGCACCAGAAGCTAAGAGGAGGCAAGGGACAATTCTTTCCTAGTGCCCACAGAGGGAGCATGGCCCTGCTGACACCTTGATTCACAATTCTTGCCTCCAGAAATGTGACAGAATAAATCTCTGTTGTATTAAGTCAGCCAGTTTTTGGTAATTTACATGCAATTAATAGGCTTATTTTTTAGAGGTTTAGAATTTTAAGTTTATAAAATATGATCGTTTCTGTAAAAGTTGGGCATGGGGCTTTTGATTTAGAATTACAACGTATTATCATTTTTTAAAAGGAAAATCATATCAACTTATTTCAGCTTCAAGTTGTAGTCCCTAACTCTCTAGTCCATCACGATGCTGTGTTAGGATTGTTTGCAGGAAGTTGTCATTTCTCCTTTTGAGTAGACAGCCATGCTAACTGTGAAGGGATGTTTTCTCAGTGAGAATGGCTTGGGGAAGGTCAATTTTGATTCACTCCTCCTCTGCTCTCATGGCCTTTCCCAACTGCCTATTATGTCACCAGACTTCCCCCATCATATTCTTTGCAATTGTTCATATGAAGCAACTAAGAAGGTTTCTTTGCTTCTAACACCTTCCTGAGAGTTCACATCACTATTTCCATGTTTCCTTGAGAGATGTCATATTAAACATAGACAGACTCAAATCTATGCCCTTAAAATATTCCTATCTTTTACAAAAGAGAGAAAATAAGCCATAAACTGAATTCTGAATCATCAGAATATTCACAGAGAATGGAATGCTCATATTATTTTAGAATGGGAGGATGTGTATCAGTACGTTTTCACATCGTTGGTAAACACATACCCAAGACTGGGCAATTTACAAAAGAAAAAGATTTATTGGTTGGAAATACAGTTCCACATGGCTGGGGAGCCCTCTAAATTATGGTGGAAGGCAAGGAGAAGGAAGCCACATCTCACATGGATGGCAGCAGGCAGAGAGTGTGTGCAGGGAAACTTCCGTTTTTAAAACTATCAGATTTCTTAAGACCCATTCACTATCATGAGAACAGTGCTGAAAATACCTGCTTCCATTGTTCAATCATCTCCCACCAGGTCCCTCCCATAATATGTAGGAATTGTGGGAGCTACATGAGGATATATATGTATTAAATGATAATGATATTGAAATGCTTTTTGCTTTTAAATATATTAAAAAGTAAAAATCTTAGGCATATCAAACTTGATGCAGATAATTAGTCCCAGATTTCAGCCAATTTGCTAAATGGCCCACTGGCAGGAATTAAGGAAGTCATTCTGATTCTTATGCTGGCCCTTTTCATATCTTATATTCTAAGTACTTTTGGGGTTTCCTTTCTGGAATAAGAGTACACTTGTTTTTCCCCTTCCTTGAGAAACCTTACGGGATTTCAGAAGGGCAATGCTCTTTAAATTCAATATAGCACAAGAGGTTACTGGGAAGAAGAAACATGTTTGCCCATTTGGACTTCTGCCAAGTGTTATAATTGATATCAGCAGATGTGCAAGAATTGATTCATTTTGTCTATAGTAGAATTTAGATGTGACTTATTTTAGTGATGGAACCAATTTTATAATGTATAAGCTAGATATAGGTAGAAATAAAAAAGCAAAAGGAAATATTCTTCTGTGGCATTGCAGAACCCATACATAGACATTCCCTTGACTCTTTTCCTTAGGTTGTGGGAGACATCTTTGCCATGCAGATCGAGTTATTTCCTTTTCTTGACAAATGGGTTTCCTGGTAACACTTTGCCAGGAAGTCGATTTTCCTTATCAACCATAGGTTTTGTTTTTGTTTTTTTTTTTGTTTTTCTGAGCAAGATAAACACACCTGTTATGTAGAGAGAAGATAAAGGAAGATGTCATCAGTGAAGTCAGTGGATCAATTGGCCATGCAGTAGACGATTGTAACCTGTTAATTCTCCCCAGAGGCAGATGGCTCTAACAGATGCTATTTTAAAGTGAAGTGTGCAAAATGAAGTGAGGAATGTAAATGAATAGAGGCACATAATAACACAGTAGAGAAATTACAGCATATAGAACATATTGAAAAGTAATGATCAGAGGCATAGGAATTAAATCAAAAGAGATTAGTGTTATGGAAACAGAAAAAAAGAATTTCAAGAAAGAGTGATTAGCAGTGATTTATTCCAGAGGCATTATATCATAGGCCTAAAGTTTTCCTGTAGGATCTGATAATATGAGCTATTTTTGACACAGCATAAAATAAAAAACTAGTGTTGTTAATGAGAGGACTAGTGTTATGAGACAGCATGGGTAGTTTGCTTTGAGCTAAGGAGTGAATGAGCCATGAGAAAGTGCAGAGCAGGTGCCAACTTCTCATTTAATAAATTTGCTGTGAAGGGAAGAATAGAGCCCTGATAATATATAGATAATTAAGCTGTGGCCTTTGGCCTCTGGGACTTGCAGTATACAAGAGAGAACCAAAAACATATTCAGATATTAAACATGGTTGTCCTTCCCGTATCTGTGGGTTCTGCATCTAAGAATTCTATCAACCATGGATTAAAAATATTGGGGGAATAAAATAATAAAAAAAATACAAACAGAAAATACAGTATACCAACTATTTGCCTAACATTTTCATTGCATTAGTTATTATAAGTAATTTAGAGATGTCTTAAAATATACCAGAGGATATGTGTAGATTATAGGCAA
>PVKP010043985.1:0-17004 GCA_004027715.1 Plecturocebus donacophilus
ACAGTGGGGGGTGGGGAGATGTGGGGAGATAGCATGGGGAGAAATGCCAGATATAGGTGAAGGGGAGGAAGGCAACAAATTACACTGCCACGTGTGTACCTATGCAACAATATTGTATGTTCTTCACATGTACCCCAAAACCTAAAATGCAATAAAAAAATAAATAATAATAAAACAAACAAACAAACAAAAAAAACAACCCCATTAAAAGTGGGCAAAGGACATGAACAGACACTTCTCAAAAGAAGATATTCATCAAGTCAACAGATGAAAGAAGCTCAACATCACTAATCATTAGAGAAATGCAAATCAAAACCACAATGATACACCATTTCATGCCAGTCGTAACAGCGATTATTAAAGTGAAGGAACAACAGATGCTGGCAAGGCTGCAGAGCGAAAGGAATGTCTTTACACTGTTGGTGGGAGTGTAAATTAGTTCAACCATTGTGGAAGACAGTGTGGCGACTCTTTAAAGAGCTAGAAGGAGAAATATCATTTGACCCAGCAATCTCATTATTGGGTATATACCCAAAGGTATATAAATCATTCTATTATAAAGACACATGCATTTGCATGCTCACTGCAGCACTATTTAAACTCACAAAGACATGGAATCAACCCAAATGCCCATCAGTAATAGACTGGATAAAGAAAATATGGTACACATATACCATGGAATACTACATAACCATAAAAAGGAATAAGATCATGTCCTCTGCAGGGACATGGATGGACTGCAAGCCGTTATCCTCAGCAAACTAGTTTGCTAGCAACCTAGCAAACTGATGCAGAAACAGAGAACCAAACATCACACGTTCTCACTTATAAGTGGGAGCTGAATGATGAGAACACATAGACACATGGAGGGGAACAACACACACTTGGGCCTGTTGCTGGGGGCAAGGGGAGGGATAGCATTAGGAAGAATAACCAATGGATGCTGGGCTTAATACCTGGGAGATGGATTGATCTGTACAGCAAACCAACAAGGCACATATTTACCTATGTAACAAACTTGCACATCCCGTACATGTATCTCAGAACTCAAAATAAAAGCTGAGGAAAAAGAACATTCTGCTGTTTCCAAAAGGAAATTTTCTATTCCATTTACATTTCATGATGCCTTCAAAGAGAATATAGGAAATTTTAAAAAGAAAACATACTATTGGTTATAAACACACTATTCTATTTGAAAGCATTCAAATTATAAAACTTCCCCTTTTTTCTTAGTAAAGTGAGACTGTTTCATTTATTTCAATAGTAACATTTCAAATTTGTAGATAAAATCTGTTAATATTTTCACCCCATGGGCTCTTCTCTCACTGGCAACAGTATCATTTGCAATGGTCTTCTAGGTTTACGTGGGCTCTCAGATATCATCTTTCTGCTAATCCCTAAGGTGAAGAAGCCTCACTTTAATCCTAGAAAAGATGAAAAATGTAGCTATTATCTTGTATTTATTACCATAAAGAAAATATAGTTCATGTGTCTGAATACAGAATACATAACTGAACAAAAATGAAACAATTAAAAAAATTTAGGTTTCAACAGTACTTTGAAAAATAAAATATTAACATAGTGACTGTTAGAGATTAAATCTTAGTGAGGATAATGAGGAGGAGGAAATGATGAGGAAATGGAAAAGAAAAAGATGGTATTGGTGATGATTCCCACCATTTATTGGGTAAGTAATGATGACAACAATGGTGACTCAACAACCATTTGAAAACCTATTTTCACTAGCATTTCCAGACTTACAAAGAAGACATACAAATTTTTATTTATATGATATTCCAAATAGATTGAAGAAAATTAAGGAATGCTTTCTAGACATAGACTACAAGGTGTCTTTACAGGAGCACGGGAAGCTCATTCTTTCCATAGAAAAGTCCAGCCTCCTTTTCCCAAGTAAAGCAATCCCAAGAGTAGGACTGGAATAATGCCCAAATTCCACCGGTACTGCTAAGCTCATCCTGAATGGTATTTGATAGTATTGTAGGCTAACCTTCTGAGCTTCTATTGTAGTACTTTAGAACTTTTAGAGATTCATAATCACCTGACCTCTCTCGAAAGCCTTCTAAATCAGTGATGAGGAGGAAGGGCAAGATTTTCTATTTCTAGTAAGCTTGCAGGTGATGCCCTGCTGTCCATAGGCTATACTCTGAGTACCAAGGTTCTGAATCAAGGTGAGAACATTGAAAAGATCCTAATAGTAAGACTCCTTGTTTGGAGCCCATAGAACCAGACTGTAGCTTTCAATGTGCATGTTTTGTCAAGGAGTCTGATTACCAATACATTTAGCAATTCATTGTGAAGAATGAAGGAGGGGAGGTAAATAAAAGAGGCAATTATACAAATAAAGCTTTTGCAATCAGACACTTACCATAAAAGAAATCAATTCAGTGGTAAGACAATCTATTGACATCTCTAGATTACCCAATCTTAGGCTAAATTTTAGGACGATTATAGAAGGATTATCTGATTATTGTCCTCAAAAAGATGTAATCTAGAAAAAATATTTAAAGAATTTAACACTAAATGATGATAACTCTGTAGGCAATAGGCCTCAAATATTGCCTGGCAACAAAGGAGTTTTCTCAATTAATTTATACTTCTGGGAAACAGAGAAATGGTACAGATTTTTAAATATGGGGAATTTACAGAATTGCTTTTCTTATTACACACAGTTTAGAAATTAAAATCCACTCCAGTTATCGTATTGCAAATGTAGCAAAAATCAGTTTATAGCTTTGTGCTTCGGATCAGGTGAGATCTTGTTCTATCCCTTGCTACAGGAGAAAAAGGAAGTATACATGCAAGCATGCGTAAGAAGGTGTTTGCGCTGCCTGACACGAGTGTGTGTCTCAGTGCTTCAGTCAAGACTGTCAGCTATCTCAGGACCCTCTAAAAAGTGAAATCCACAAGCTAATACTAATTCTTGGGACTAGCTATGCCTCTCCTAAAACATTCATGACTCAGGGACAGTGCAAAAGCACTTCTGTACAGCTCTTGGATAGGAAAAGAGACGACTAGGCAGTTGTTGATACCTGATGCACAACACACGGCAGCAGCACTCCTGGCTCTGAGTTCCAAACTCTTTTTTTTTTTTTTTGAGACAGAGTCTCGCACTGTTGCCCAGGCGGTAGTGCAGTGGTATGAACTCGGCTCACTGCAATCTCCGTCTCCTGGGTTCCAGCAATTCTCCTGCCTCAGCCTCTTGAGTAGCTAGACTACAGGCATGCACAACCACGCTCAGCTAATTGTGTGTGTGTGTATTTTTAGTAGAGATGGAGTGTCACCATGTTGCCAGGAGGGTCTTCATCTCCTGATCTCTTGATCCACTCACCTCGGCCTCCCAAAGTGCTGGGATCACAGGTGTGTCTGGCCTCCAAACTCTTTCTCTGAAAAATCTGCCCCTCCTTTCCCACTACTCCAAGATACATAGAGCTCCAGAGCTTTCTTCATTAGCCTGCCCTGGAATTCAATGGAAATTTGCCTTTCCAAATAAGCTCATTCTCAGTTGGCTTCAGCATGCCACTTGGTGACCATCTAACAAGTTCAGCAGTTCTTCTTCGTCTTCAGAATGAGATCTATACCTTAAAACAACTCATTTTCCCAGACAATGAAAGTAACACTGGTGAGTCCTTCTGGACTAAAAAAAAAAAAAATGTGTAACTCTCCTTCATTGTTTTCTTATTAAGCAGAAATTTAAATGTTACCTTATCAACGTATAAAGTTAGGTATAAAATACACAGAAATCTACTGAAGAAAGAGCTTCCAATTAAGACTTACCAACTTGTAGATCTTGATTTTGTTCATGTACTCTGTATCCAGCACCCCAAAAAGGGATTAAGTAATATAATTAGACTGTTGAAAATGGCATTTTACATAGACATAGATGCACACACAGACTAACTAATCAAATACAAAGTACATATTAATGACATTGGCATACTTTGAAAAAAAAAAGAAAAAACTAAGTAGCTGAACATAGTATCTAATACAGTCATGTTTTTCTAATGCACAGACTTCAAGAAAAGGCTTGTCTTTACCTAACTATGAGGTAAACATCAATTGTTTTTAGTCGTATGAATTATTTTGTCAAGATGGGTGAAGTTTAACAGAAATTTTCTAACCATACGCAACAGGTACTTCTAATGATCTTGTTTCCATGATTTATCTGATCTTTGATTTTTTTTCTTAATGAAATATGATAAAATATTAATTCAAGATGCCAAGAGACATATATAAACAGAAACACTGCAGTACATTTGTTCTAATATAATTGCAGGATGTTGGCTCCACTCCTAGGTAATTATTGCATTAGTTAGCTCTGGCTCCCTATAGGGTTATGCAATTTTTTTGAGTAGTTAGACCAGATATCCCATCCATGGGAAAGTCATTTGTGTGCAGTCCTACATCAGCTGGATACTTCTGGGAGATAACAGGGCTTCTGCATACTCTGTTGTATTTCAAACTGCATGTGCGTATATGCACGCTCTCTCTATATATGTATAATATACATGTATATCATATAATAGTAGATATCATATACTATTATATGAGACTTTCTGGTGACTAGCCAAAGATAGAGATAGGAAACAACTGGTAAATCTAACATGCTAAACTATATTAAATCACAAACAACTGAGAGAAGAAGGTTATTTTATAGAGCAATTTCCATGTATCAGAAGTTGGTAGTATGGAAAATAAAATAATGGATCCAATCATTTTCCCTTTAGGAAGCACAATCCAGGTATATCAAAGAAATACATCCTTTAGAACAGTCACATTTTGTCTGATCAATAAAAAAGGATGCTTAGGTATTTCACACTTAATAAAACAATCAAAGTGAAAAGAACTCTGACTTTCCCACTGAAACTCTACTAATAATCAGAGTCCATTTAAATCTGACTGGTCTCTAGCACTTGGCTTTTGTTGGCTAGTCAACCCAGCACTGGCAAACAGAATAAGCCCACTAATATCCAGCCTCTGCAAACCTAATTTCAGAATTAAGCTATGAGCTGTAAGTACACAAATGGGTTATCCAAAAGTAAGTACATAGGCCAAACCACTTCCAAAAAAACATTCAATTCCCCAATCTTTTAAGGCTGGTAATTAACAACCTTTAATAGCTTTACAAAGGGCATATACCTAGAAACAATCAGGGGTTATTTAAGAATCTTGCACACAGCACGACCTATATAGGCATTTGATTCCCAAGATAACTAATAGATTATCCATTTTCACATTGGTTTCCTCTAGGAGTGCCATGTTGCCATAGAATCTAAGCAATCTTAGAGCTGACCATATCATTGTAAGATGCTCAGAGAGATCAGGTGAGTTGATTAGTGTCACCAAACATGGGTTAGCATGAGGATTAACATCAGAACCCAACTCGTTCCTCACAGTCCAGAGCTCTATGATCTAGCTCAGTTGATACCTTAAAGATGCACTTTAAATAAAACGACATTTCAGTTTCATAAATCCAAATAGCCTTAAGCATGTCCTGAGACGTTCTTACCCCAAGCAACAAAACCAACTACACTTTAAGGGTTGCCTGTCACAGCCCCAGCTTGGATTGTCATCTGAGATGTGAAGCAGGAGGCTTTGGGACCCATGCTCAATGTCCAGTAACAAAAATGGGTTCATTTGTTTTACATTTGCAATTTTTAAAAAATCTTGAATGGTCATTATAGAATGCTGCCAGAAGTTGTTTCTTCATGCACCTTTCTTACAAAATAGCTATAATTGAACCACTCTGAAGGGATGACAATTATAGAAGTAAAACATTTATAGCATACATCTTTCCACATCCCAAATAGCTAAGGGCATCTACAGCAACCAGCAATTACAGTTTTCTGCTTTAAGTACTGAACTTTCAGCAAAGGGAAAAAAAAATCATTGTCAATCTTGTAAACCTAAATAACTACTGTATGCTTCATTTCTTTCTTCCTGTGTAGCATTCCTATAATTTACAATTTTCTAAAAAAAGACATCACTAATAATCACATACATTCTGTCAAAGCTAACAATAAAAAGTTCTGCTCTTAATCCTGATATACCAAACAGCAGGACACTTCACATTCCCCTCAGTACGGCTCCTCAAAGAAATAAAGATTCAATATATATATATATATATGTGTGACACACACACACACACACACACACACACACACACACACAAATACGTCTATACATATCAAGAAAACTGAAAAGAGACTTGGGCGCTTTCTCACCCTTAGCCAGGAAAATTGTCCTTTTATTTGAAGGGGCATATATATGTTACTAATAATTCATTCTTATTAAAATTTGCTATACTCACTTTTTTGACATAAAATAAAAACATGCATTACCATAAATAATGTCAAGGAAAAATTGATACTGATTTGAAAGGAAAAATGGCAAGAGAATCAATTTAAGATTAGACTCTGTCTCTACAGTTCAAAATCACTGCTCTGGTTTTTATGTTTAACAATTTCTTTTTTTTTCTGTATTATTGAACAGTAACATGTCAATTAGCTAAGTCTAATAAGAATTTAAAGAATTTATACACCCAGTTTTACTGCTTTGCTTAAGATCACTGTCACCTCCTATAAAATACTTTTCATTAAAAAAGGCAATTTCTTCAGTCCTTTGATGGCACATAATTAGCTTTTCTGACATATCAAAGTCACCTTGCAACACAAACTCTATGCTATAATACTAAAGCCAGGTGTGCTGTTACATGACGTTTTCTTTACACTGCCAATGGAATTGCTGATGGATGCCTCTGTAGTTTAATATCTGACAGAAGGTGCAAGTAAATAACATTTTTATTTTAAAAACTATGATATGTAGTGATAATGAAGAGAAGAGGCAGCTTTTTCATTTACAACCTGTCTATAAATTTTGGCAGGAAATTGAAACTTATTTAATACGTTAAGTCTAAGAACATACACACCATAGTTAAATTGCCATAGCCAGAATTATTCTCCCTGAAATGAACAAAACAACAATGTAGGGCTCCTAACTGGTATTGCCAAACTGACATGCAGTATTTGGCTAGACTGAAGTAGAAACACAGAGTTCTCCTGTCTGCAAACTTACTGAAATTATCATCAGTAAATAAATCTTAATTTGATGCCCCTCCAGTACCTGAAAAAATTACCAATGTTTTTGTTTCAATTTAGAAAGTCATTGTATATTGAGACTTTGTGAATCCTGGCTTCTTTGGTGAAATTCTTTGGTAGAGGGACAGTAAAAACTATTAATATATACAGCCTTCTCTCAGTATATGCACGAGTTCCAGGACCCTATAGTTATCACAAACTGCACATACTCTAGCCCAGCAGTCAGGCATGCGTAACTCACATATGGGAAGTCAGCCCTCCTTTTATGTGAGTTTCCATCCCACTGAGTACTATATTTTCAATCCACATTTGGTTGAAAATAATACACGTGTACGTGGACCTGCATAGTTCAAACACGTGTTGTTTAAGGGTCCACTGTACTTCAGTTTAAATAAACTGAGTGTATGAAATTGCCACAGTGGAGAGCTTGGATTTACATAACCTGTACCTCCTAATTAAGGGCTTTTTGGTCAAGATGTCAGACTGTATAAAGCAGAGGCCTCTACTGGTAAAACATACCTTTAATACAACTTCAAATCCAGTAAAAATTGGACATGAGGGAAAACAACTCAAAGGAAGCTGGATTAGGAGTGCCTGGGGGTCACTTAGCCTCAAAAGAGGGTTCTATAGGAACATGATGAAGCAACTCCCCAAGAAGAGGCAGAGTCCCAACATGTTAAAAGAATGAAAAACAAAAAATCAAGATGTACAGTCTTCTTTGCATCTCACTTGTTAGGCCTAGGCATCTGCCAAGGCTTAGAGTAGCATGGGGTGTCTGTCACTTCTAAATTTTTTGCATAAAATCAAAATCCTTCAACTCAATCCAACGACAGTTTTGTCTATAGAAGCCTGTCTCCAATTACATGATGAAGAACAGTGGAAAAATTTGATTTGCTCTACAAAAGTGTCCTTTCTAGCCAACTTTAAGAAAATATTTGCATTTAAACTAGAGATACATCACATTTACCAGCGTTATTCAGTTGAAGCTATTATATTTGGAAAGAGGGTTGTGGAAATGAGCTTTGCATTATTGCATTTTATGAGACAAAGATTAAATCCAAACTTAATGTTTTCGATGTAAGTACTCAGTACAGTATGCCTTTTTATTTACCTTTCCATTAATAATCCACTGCGTGACTGATACAAGGATGGATACACCGCTCTTTCAGAAACCCAGGCCAATAGATTACAACTGGCTCCAGTGCCATGGTCTGCAAACAGAAGTACAATTCCCTCTTCACCCAAGGTCCTAAAAAGGCTTTGAGAGAAGGCAGTAAAAGAGTGGATCCAGAACCTGAGGAAAGACCCTGCAAAGGGCTTTGATGAAATCCTACTCATAGTCAACAGGTCCCCAGTGAGACCCCGAAGGATTCTCCCTGTATAGATGTTTCTTATTTATTCTTCAGCAGGCTCCTTAGTGAGTTATCAATAAACCAGTGACATGCTATAAGATTTTTAGGGCCACCTTCTTAATCCTACCTTTAAAACTCTCAAAGTCCATTTCCTTTTTACATACCAACAAAGAGATGTAATGAACTTGTAAAAACTCAAAACAGATTAAGAACTGCTCTGAGAACAAACACTTCAGCTGCACATAAATCATCAGATAAAAAAGTTACACCACACAGTCTTTGTGACGCGATTTCTCTTTCAAGACATTGCCAACCAACGTCTCTTACCACACTGCTCAAAGTGGTCTCTAGACTGGCAGTGTGGGCATCATGTGGGAAGTGGTTGGAAATACAGAATTTCAGGCCCACCCCAGACCTACCTAATCAGAATCTGCATTTTAGCAAGATCCCTAGGACACCTGATTGCACATTTAGTATGAGAGTACTGTTCTGACTCCATCTAAAGATTTTCACAAGATGCTCCACAAAGGAACTGAAAACTAGAAGGCCACACACCAAGCTGAGAGAGCCGTTAACTAGGACTGTGATTAAAAAAATATATAAAATTATAAAACTTTAAAAATTACATAGATTGGGAATGGAAAGTGACTGCCAATGAGTCCAAAGCTTGTTTCTGAGGTGATGAAAATGTTCTAAGACTAGGGTGATGGTTGTAACACTCCGTAAATATACCAGAAACCACTGAATTGCATATTTTAAATGGGAAAACTTATTGGTATGTAGGTTATATTTTAGTAAAGTTGCTAAAAACCTTGAGTAAAAAAACTAAAAATCATAAAAAGATCAAATCATTAATGATATAGGAGCTATAAATTAAAAACACAAGATACCATCTCTTGACCACTAGAATAGCTAAAGAACAGAATGAATCAACTGTGACATATTCATGCAGTGGAATATTATTCAGCAATAAAAAAGTAATAAACCACTGATGCATGCAACAATAGGGATGAATTTCACAAAAACATTTTGAATGACAGAAGCCGTCCCCCAATATACCAAGTATGATTCCTTTTACATGTACCTATAGAACTGAGCTAGGGTGATATTATAGAAATCAGAGCAGTGCCTGCTTCAGGGGCAGGGAAGAACTAAATGGAAAGAGGCACATGGCAACTTAAGTGGAGTAATGAAACAGCTACGTCTCTATTGGAGTGATGGTGACACAAGTGACTACATTTGTTAAAACTCATCAAGCTGTTCATGTAAAACCTGTGCCTCTTGTCAATTATATCTCAATTTTTAAAAAATATAACAAAAAACTTTATCCCACCTTGTATATCCATATGTACTGAAGGCCTTTTAAAAACTAGGAAACACAAATGTTACAGGTAGGCCTCCCTTCTCTGTCACCCCAATATAGTAATTGTCTTTCCAGGTGAAAGTTTTACTAATGGTCTTTTACCCATTTTAAACATCAAAACTTATTTCAGATTTAGTACTTTTCCTAAAATTGTTCTTGAGTGCTTACTTTTTAAAAAAGAATTTACTGGCCAGGCGCGGTGCCTCATGCCTGTAATACCAGCATTTTGGGAGGCTGAGGCGGGCAGATCACGAGGTTAAGAGATCAAGACCATCCTGGCCTATCTCTACTAAAAAGACAAAAATAGCTGGGCGTGCTGGTGCACACCAGTAGTCCCAGCTACTCTGGAGGCTGAGGCAGGGGACTCACTTGAACCCAGGAGGCAGAGGTTGCAGTGAGCTGAGATCACACCACTGCACTCCAGCCTGGCAACAGAGCAAGACTCCATCTCAAAAAACAAACAAACAAACAAACAAACAAACAAAAACAAAAACAAAAAAACAAACAAACAAAACCAGAATTTACTTATCTTTTTGTATAAATCATTTTAATCATCATGAGCATCAATTAGAATACCTGTTGTAAGATAGTGCTGTCATGAGAGAGGTGTGTGCTATTCATTGCTTCTAAAACTAGAGTTTCAACAACTCTTAGTTTTGTTTTGTTTGTTGTTGTCATTGAGACAGAGTTTTGCTAGTCGCCCAGGCTGCAATGCAATGGCATGATCTCGGCTTACTGCAACTTCTGCCTCCCGGGTTCAAGTGATTCTCCCGCCTCAGCCTCCCAAGTAGCTGGGATTACAGGTGCGTGCCACCACGCCTGGCTAATTTTTGTGTTTTTAGTATAGATGGGGTTTCACCATGTTAACCAGGCTGATCTTGAACTCCTGACCTCAGGTGTTCTGACTGCCTCATCCTCCCATAGAGCTGGGATTACAGGCATGAGCCACAGCACATGGCCATTAGTTTTATTTCTATCTTGTTTACTCTTATTTACTCTTCTTGTTTACTATTAGCCTGCCTCTTTTCTCACTGCCAGATGCCTACTACATTTCCATTCTCTTATTTGCAGCTAGAATCATTATATGGACTCAGTTGTAAATTCTGCAGACAGACATTCCCTGATCAACCTACCCAGTGCTGTTTCCAGTTACTCACATATCATCCTGTTTCTTTATTACCATATTGTAATTTTATGTTGTTTTGTTTTTTCAACTCATGTACTGTTTGCCTACCCTCAGAAGAATTTGTATTCTATGAATGCACAGACCTCATCAGGTTCACATACCATTAAATGATCAGCAACTTAAAAGAGTGTCTGGCACAAAATACATGCTTAGCAAAGTACTGGGGATGGGTGATGAAGTGTCTGGGGGACAAATGAATAATCAACATCTGGGGAAAACACTGGCTTGAGAATCAGACAACTGAGTCTATTTCTCCCACTTTCAGAACAGGGGCTTGGACTCTCTAAGCTATAGTTGCCTTGCCGGCTAAAATAGGAAAAACAGCTTTTGCCATATATTACTGTTGTGAGGATTGAATGGCATTCAAGTCTTCTTTAGGGTAAAAGACCGAGAATGAATCCTAGTCAAATTATGTGTAAAGCAAAAAAAAGTAGATCTTGAACAAGATTCTGCCTATATAGGATATAAGCTTTAGTGTATGTCCTTCTTATGCGAAGTTTCACTACTCAAGTCTTTCAGATGCAACACCTCTATTTATTTATTTGTGAATTAATTATCTACTAGTTATTTTATAATCATTACAGTTATCTTTATCTATCTTTTTACTTTCCTAATAGATTAGCAAAATGCTCTTTCTTAGAGTGAAGTGCTTATTAAAGACAAATCAAGAATCACCTCCCTACCACTTACTAAGCCTTTAGATATTGTTTAAAATACTGTTTACTCCTCTCTAGATTTGAGAAGCAAATAAGGACAGAATACAGAGGGACATTAAAATGTAAGGAGATACAATTCACAGTAAAAGATTCAAGAGTAAAGCCCACAAGTAACTTAAAAAACAAGACGATATAGTGTTCAAATAAGTATTTGGTTTATGTAGCACCCGCCAAATTAGGTAAATGAAAATTATTCATACAATTACCCGAATATCTGAATAGCATAGAGCTAAAGTTAATCCAATTAGAGAAACACACAGAAGAATTTATCACAATTAGTTTCTGAAAGTAGATGACCTTTAATAATTTCTGTCCTAATAGATATTAAGCAGTAAGACAGCAGTCTGGGCACATTTCTTAGGACTTAAACACACTGAGTAACAAGTGAAGAAAACTGTACAGCTAGCCCAATAAGAAGCTGAGCAAAAAACTAAACAAACACAAAAAACAAATACATTCCATCCCAAAGTGCTCCGTAGGCATGGATAAGATTCAGTGATGAGACCACCTAAATGTCCCTATTTATAGGGAAAGAGAAAATAACATTTTAACCAAAACCTTTTAAGCAAAACTTTTAATCCTTGTGAAATATTTTCTACATTTTTATACAATTACATGCATACATATATATTACATGTATATTATTTATATAATGATCTGTCTAACCATGTAATATCTATAAAATGAGTGTGTATAAAATTTGGCAGATAAGTCCTAAACAATTGCCATATGCTTTTCCCATCATTTTCTGTATTTTGTGGATTTCTGAGAGAATTATAATCTTTTGGAAAGCAAAATAAAAATAATTAAATTTTTAATGTAAACACATTTAATCTAGTTTTGAGTTAATAGTGTTAAGAATAGGTATATACGTAGCTGAGTGTTTTTCTTTGTTTTGGTTTTGTTTTCTGAGCTGCTCAATAACAAATGATAATTAAAGAACTGTGTGATTGTCCATTTTAATGACTGTGTTTTAGACATCCATACTTTCTCTTCCATGCTCTCTTTAAGAATAAAGGGACAAGAAGGCTTTAAAATTGGGTATTAATCTACTTAATGTCACAAGTAGAAGAAGAGCCACTGGCCTTGTAGACATTTACAAAAGATCTCACAGCTCCATCTAGCTCCAGACGAGGGAATTTAGAAAATGATGCAGAATTACACCCAACAGAACTACCAACACAGAACAGGGAAATCAGGAAGAGTCCAAATGAAACTATTAGGTAAGCAGCGAGTTTGTAAGCGCAGGAAATTTGTCGATTAACACTGATTAAAAAGAATATTCATTAGTTAATTGACAGTTTCTAAATAAAGAAATCATTCATATCATTATTATTTACTTTTCTAGCACTTGATGTTTAAAAAATAGAAAAGATAACATGAGAAGGGGTTAGAATTGAACTTTTTCCCCCCATTGAAAGTGTTATTATGTCTCATACATTGTACTAAGTGTTCTGAATTCTGCCTTGAGCTCAGGAAAACAAAGAGGAAGCTACTTCTAAAGTTAAAATTGAAGAATAAATCAGGATATGATGCAGAAATATGACATGATTAGTGTTTTTTATTTAAACAATAGAGTCTGTTGTTTATAGACTACAATAAATCAAAGGGAAATTTACACAAAGTCCCCAAAAGGGGGTTATTTAAAAACAGAATTATAATTCATGAATAGTCTACAAATATCTCTGTAATGTAAAAACACAAAAATAAGCAGCAAAATACTAAACAATTAATGAGAATACAGCTAGGAAAATAATTTTGGGCCTAAAATTAAAGATTTCCACAATGAATATCTAAAGTTATTACTGCAAATAGTATTCCCTTAAACTTTAATGTCCCGATGTATAATATATGTATGTACGATTATACATTAAAACATAAGGAGCTGCAGTTTGAATGTGATGATACAAAATTAAAATGCATAAATCTTTTATGTTTTAAAAATGTTTTCAAACAATTTAAAATGTTTTAATAATAGACAATCCCACACTTCTCTAAATATAATTTATTGCCGAGGATCTCAAAACAAACATAAAAATCCCTGAAATCAAAAACAAATGGGTATTTAAGCGAATTTAACTAGCTTCCAAATAAAATATTCAGAAGACACAAAGGAAACACTATGTGAACCTCTTCCTTCACTTAAAAAAAACTCATTTTTGTGTATTTTTGTTCAGCTGAAATGCAACAAAATTTCCAAGTTAATTTCACAGAGCATAAAAGAGCATGTTTAATTATTTGCTCTTCTTGCAAACTCTTCAACATGTGTCCTCATCTTCCAACTTTACTTAGCAAAGTGATCAGATGACCTTAAGCAACCAGGACAGCTCTGGCTTGAAATGCTTACCTAGAGCATTTCATTCTCATCTTTGAGATGGAGACATGACCACGTATTTCCTGGCTTGTCGAGAGTATTAAATCCCTAGCAGAAGGCCAGAGCTTCACTGTCAGTCTCCCCTCTTGCTCACAGTGGCAAACCTAGCATGCAAACAGAGCACAGGCATTTGATAGGGACTCTTAGCAACATTCAAATTAATATCATTTTTTAACTTCAGCTAGGGATATTTTGAATTATCGTTACAGTAAGAGATATTCTGGTAGTTATCCAATTAATTGTCATGCTGAGCACTTTACCGACTTGAAGCCTGACAGCATACTTAAGTTTACTGGATTCTCAGTCTAAGGGGGCTTTCTCTGCCACCCCAGCCAAAATGCTTATTATGGGGGCCTTGGAAAAGGGCAAGAAAGAGACAGAGATATAGGTGGTAGAGGGGGTGTTATCCACAGAAAACAAATGCCTGTTTCACTAGTATTCCTAGGCAGGTCTGGAAGAGGGTAGAAAGGAGGCATCAGTGGACTTTGCATCCTGTTCTCATAGTAGGTATAACCTATCAGAAAACACTATGCTGACCAGTGGCTAAGGAAGCAGAAAACTGGTAATTGACTGGCTATCACTCACCTGCAGCCTTTGTGGAAACAAGGATATTCTGATATTTAATTATGAACATAACATTAAAAACACCAGACATATAACTTTAAAACAATTCCAAAACACTTGAAGGGGGCAAGGCAGGAATACCAAAAAGTTAAGGGTAGAAATGAGACTGAATAACCACATGGTTTTGTTTTCTCTATTTTCAGTATTCTTTGATCCTAGATAAGAAAAATATTCATCACCTCCATGTCTCAGCCCAGTGTAAAAAGGCTGGATAAAAAGAATCACAAGCAACAAAAATAAACTGTCTACATTAAAAGGAAAACCTCATACTGCATCAAATAAGTCATTGAAATACTTTGTTTTCTCAGGTTCCTAGGTATTCCTAATACAATCTCTGTAAAGACAAACAAATTCAATCTTAAAGTTCTAATTTTATATTTGGCAAAACTCAGAAACTGTCAGTGGTCTAATAAGCTAAATATTCCTTTCTTACATGAAAGATCATCAGCGGTATCTTTTTCTTAGATCAGAAGCACAATCCTACTTGTAACTCTATACTTGTCAAAGTTTGATTATGAAGCACTCGTATCAAAATCTCCTGGGGTGCTAGGCAAGGAGGGGCTAAAGAACCCTCCTGGGCCCCATTCCAGAATTTCTAAATGTGAACCTTTTAACATGTTCTTCAAGTGGATTCCCCATATAAGTTTGAAAAACAGTGACATGAACTAAGAAGACCAAAAAGATCCATCTCTAATAGGGCTACAGAGCCCCATAAAAATCATACCTCATAGTGCCTCCTTGCTTTCACAAATCACATTTGATCTGTGTAAAGTAGATAATGGATAGCAACAAAAATCCTTCAAAGGAAAAAATATATCAACTTCAAACAGCCTACAAAGTTTGTATTACAGCAGTAAGATATAGGGAATATCTCATTTTACCTTTTAAATATATATGCTTTTATGTATTTCATAGATAGCTGGATGGATAAACACAACATCTGATTCCCTACTGTTGGCTTTTAAATACTAATTGTCAGTCATCAAAGTTAAATGCTCTTTTCAACTAATTGCCATTGCACAGATCTCCACCACAAATGCAGGGTGACAGATCATCTCAACTCAACGAGTCGCACTCAATCCCTGCCTCATGCAATCTTCCTCAACTCAACAGATTAAGAAACTCTAAGTTATGAACTTATATATACTACATTCACGACCTATTTAAATATAAAGTATTTATGACAACTACAGTAAAAAGTGATACTAATGTGTAATTCACTAAAAGTAATGTTCCTCCCATGAAGTTGTTAAAGTAGCAGAGCTTGATCAGGGTATTTGAAAGGAAACAATTTCTCATGTTTTCATGGTCTTCCTCATCTGAAATACTGGTGACAGTGGAGGAAAACTGGATAATTTCTAAATTTTTTCCAGTTTTAAAATTCTATGACTAAGGCATGGGTGTGGATAATTTTTAAATCTCATATATTACATACAACATCCTTCTACTACAGCTCTACTACTTACAGGCACTGGGACCTGAATCAGTCCTTCATTTATAAAATAAAGATGATGACACTAATATTAACCTAGTGGAATTATTGTGAAAGTTAAATAAAAATGTAAAAGTACTGCACACTATCTTTGGCTCACAATAAATCCTCAATACGAAATAACAGTCATCAAAATATTTCAGATTCACTGACAGTTAAGCTCAGTCCTTATCTACTTATAGAGTCCAGTTTGACCATGAATTACCTTGTAGAGACCTGTATGAAGTCATTCGCATAAGCCCTTCACCACCCTAGAAGTGAGATGTAGAGACATTTTTTCACAATGTTCAATGCTTTAAACAGGACGGCACCTAGGATGTTTCTCTCTGGGAACACTCACAGCCCCTCAGGCTCTACTCCATCAGTCTCTGAGACCTAGTCCATAAGGATTCCTTGCTAACCCAAGACACTGCTTCCTCTCCCACACTTTTTTTTTTTTTTTTTTTTTTATATTTTAGAAAAAGAGAGAAAAGGAGAAAGAAAGAAACAGCAAAAGAAAGAAAAAAGAATGAAAGAGAAAGAAAGAGGAAGAGATTTTAGAAAAAGAGAAAAGGAGAAAGAAAGAAACAGCACAAAAAAGAATAAAAGAATGAAAGAGAGAAAGAAAGAGGAAGAGAAAGAGGGAGAGAGAATGGGATTCTTGTTTTATTGCCCAGGCTAAAATACAGTCTAAAAATGGGTATTAAAAATCTCTTTTATGCCAATAATTGTGTTTAACAATGGAGACAGGAAGGAATAGGGGATGAAAATAACAAATAAGCAGCCAACCAATATTTTATTTA
>PVKP010043986.1:0-17005 GCA_004027715.1 Plecturocebus donacophilus
GTTCTCTAGTTTCTCTACAGTGTATCCAGATGTGTATTTAGTTTTTTATTTACCCTGTTTGGATAATGTGATATTTTGATGACTTGTTCCTTCAGTTATGGAAAAATCCTGTCCTTTTGCATTTTGAATTTGCCTCTCCCCACCCCACATTGTCTTTATTCTCTATTAAATCTATAAAATATGTGTTTGACCTACTCATGCTGCCCTTAAGGGCAGCAATCCGTAGCTCCAGGCTTTAAACTAGGGCTCCATTCCCGCCACGTTACCTCAAGTAAGCTCCAAATGTCACCTTTTCCCACCTTAGAACCTCAGTTCCATCTGGAACCTTGAGGATCGCGTCTCTGCTGTCCTGCCGTGGCCTGGAACTCTACATCCCATCCCAAGGGCTCAGCTTTCCTTCTTTTGAGTATTTATTTTAAAAAACTGTTAAGTGGTAGAAGTTGTTGTTGTTTTGTTTGTTTTTTTGAGATGGAATTTTGCTCTTGTTGCCCAGGCTGGAATGCAGTGGCGTGATCTCAGCTCGCCGCAACCTCCACCTCCCGGATTCTCCTGCCTCAGCCTCCCAAGTAGCTGGGATTAAAGGCACCCGCCACCATGTCCAGCTAGGGTTTGTATTTTTAGTAGAGACAGGGGTTCACCATGTTGGCCAGGCTGGTCTCAAACTCCTGACCTCAAGTGATCTGCCCACCTCAGCCTCCCAAAGTGCTGGGATTATAGGCGTGAGCCACCATGCCCAGCCTGTTTGTTTTTTGAGACAGGGTCTCTCTCTGTTGCCCAGGCTAGAGTACAGTGGCACAATCTCAGCTCACTGCAGCCTCAACCTCCTGAGCTCAAGCAATCTTCCCGCCTCAGCCCCCTGAGTAGCTGGGACCACAGGCGTGTGCCACTATGCCCAGCTTAATTTAATTTAATGTTTTATAGAGACGGTCTTGCTATGTTGCCCAGCCCGGTCTTGAACGCCTGGCCTCGAGCTGTCTTCTCACCTTGGCTTCTCATAAATGCTGGGATTACAGCATGAGCCACTGTGCCTGGTCTCACTTAGTAGAACAAAGACACAAACATCATTCAAAGAGCCTTTATAGAGAGGAGAGCAGAGGGAAAGGAAAGGCAGAAGAGAGAGGGAGGCTGAACAATGATGAAAGGACACGGGGCTATGGGGCCTCCAGGACAGTTTCTACAGGGATGAATTTGGGGGGATCAGCTTTGGGGTCAGAGAAGGTCATACTGACATTCACAGCCCAGGGGATGGAGAGTGTAGGATTCTCCTGCCTCAGCCTCCGAGTAGCTGGGATTACAGGTAGTCGCCACCACGCCTGGCTAATTTTTGTATCTTTAGTAGAGACAGAGTTTCACTGTGTTGGCAAGGCTGGTCTTGAACTCCTGACCTCAAGTGATCTGCCCGCCTTGGCCTCCCAAAGTGCTGGGATTACAGGCGTGAGCCACCGTGCCCAGCTAGCTATCTCATTTCGGCTGTCACATGACCTCACGGGAATCACAGCTGTGGCTGCCGGAGTCAGCACCATGGTCTGGCCGTGGAAGCCTCCTGTCCCCTGCAGGGGTCCAGCCTGCAAGTCATGTGGGCCCCCATGGGGAGCCCACTGAGCCCCACAGCTTTAGATGTCAGGATGGAAAGAGGACGCTGGAGGGAGAGCTTCGCAGAGAGCCACTGCCAGTGGGGACAAGCCATCAATCTCTGGTAAAATGGAAGCCTGCCTGCTTCTGGTCGCCAATCAACCAGAGGAGACAGAAGGGGCGGCTGTCACCAAGCTGCCACCACTCCGGAATCACTGCTGAGTAATTGCTCAGTACTTCAAGTCCTGGACTGGGGGCTCTCCAAGCAATATTTCATGTGCGAGATATTGAGCCCTCATCTAGAGGAAGAAATATGATTGTCAAACAGGCAGCTAATGGTGCACCATCTATCTGATGGCAAGTGGGGGAGGCTCATTAAGCTGGCCAGCTCAGCCTCCGGAGAGGAATGCAAAATTAGCCAGAGGAGGAAATAAGTAAGGAAATTAAAGGGGAAGGGCCAGGTGCGGTGGCTCACGCCTATGATCCCAGCGCTTTGGGAGGCTGAGGCGGGCGGATCACTTGAGGTCAGGAGTCCGAGACCAGCCTGGCCAATATGGTGAAACCCCCATCTCCATTAAAGGTACAAAAATTAGCTGGGCATGGCAGCACGTGCCTGTAATCCCAGCTACTGGGGAGGCTGAGAAAGGAGAATTGCTTGAACCCGGGAGGCGGAGGTTGCAGTGAGCCGATATGCACCCCTGCACTCCAGCCTGGGTGACAGAGTGAGACTCCGTCTTAAAAATAAAAGTAAATAAATAAAAATTTAAAATAAAATAAAATACATAAATAAAGGCAGAGAATGCTGGTCGTACAGATCGGCGTGGTTCCAAAATGCTGAAGGGAAGGAATTGGAAGTTTGCTTTCTCTCCTGCTCCTTAGAGGGAGTAGTTTGACTCTGCAGCACGAATTCTGAGAGGAATCTCCAGTAAGCGCATCTGAGAGCCCTCCACCAATACAGCAACTTCCACTGTTAAATTCCCACCTTACAGCATCCCCGAACCCAGAAAGCTACTTTGCAAAAACCTGCACAATCAACCCGGCCTCTGGATAATCAGAAAATCAAGAACAGCCTCACCTTCATCAGGGAAAAGCTGGAACCTACCCGCCCTGGGAAATCTATATGTAAATTCAGATGTGCAGCCTCCCTAGCATGGCGTGTCTGATCTCCAGCCAGACCCCGAGCTCAGATGACACACAGCCAGCAGCAGACTGCAGCCCCGAGCTCAGGGGTTTCTGCCGGGGTGGGTGAGGGGAGGGGGCGTCCAGGCTTGCTTCTGAAAGTCACAGAAAGTCAAATCGTCTCTAGGTTGTCCCAGAGAGCCCAAACCTACAGCTCATACTCTAGTTCTTAAAATTATAATTTGCAGTTGAAAGAAAAGGAAAGGAGACTGCTGGTGGGAAAAAGTAACCATTTAAAAATATTATAAAGCGAAGTTTTGTTGCTGTGGTTGTCGTTGAGACAGGGTCGTTCTCTGTCGCCCAGGCTGCAGTGCAGCAGCTCAGTCACGGCTCACTGCAGCCCAGACCTCCCAGGCTCAAGGGATCCTCCCACCGCAGCCTTCCGAGTAGCCGGGACCCCAGGCGATCACCACGACACCTGGCTAACATTTTTTACTTTTTTGTAGGGCTGTGGCCTCACCTTGTTGCCCAGCCCCCTCTCAAACTCCTGGGCTCAAAGGATTCTCCTGCCTCAGCCTCCAAAAGTGCTGGGATTGGCAAAGAGCCACCATGCACAGCCAAAGCAAACCTTTTTTTTTTTCTTTCTTTTTTTTTTTTTTTGAGACAGCATCATGCTCTGTCACCAAGGCTGGAGAGCAGTGGCACGATCACGGCTCACGGCAACCTCTGCCTCCTGGGTACAAGCAATTCTCCTGCCTCAGACTCCCGACTAGCTGGGATTCCGGGCATGTAACACCATGCCCAGCTAATTTTTGTATTATTGGTAGAGATGGGGTTTCACCATGTTGGCAAGGCTGGCCTTGAACTCCTGACCTCGGGTGATCCACTCGTCTCGGCCTCCCAAAGTGCTGGGATTACAGTCATGGCCTGTCAAACTGAAATAACCAAAAGAATCAAAATCCAGTTTAAAAGAGTTGATGTAAGTGAAAAGCTGAGAGTAGCCATTCAGGTACACAGACTCCAAAGGAGTCAGTGCTCTGAAGCCAAAAGTTAAGGTCTTAACCAGGCACTTACACCTGTAATCCCAGAATTTTGGGAAGCCCAGGCGGATGGGTTCTTTGAGCCCAGGAGTTTGAGACCAGCCTGGGCAAGATGGTAGGATCTCCATCTCTACAAAAAAGTTAAAAGATTAGCCGGGTGTGGTGTGCACACCTGTGGTCCCAGCTATTAGGGAGGCTGAGGTGAGAGAATCACTTAAGCCCAGGCGGTCAAGGCTGCAGCGAGCTGTGATTGTGCCACTGCACTCCAGCCTGGGCAACAGAGCAAGACTCCGTCTTAAAAAATAAAAAAAGAAAGTTAAAGTCTTGCTTATATAGGCAGAAAACAACGAAATTTAGTAGGGACATAGCATTTTTTATACAAGTCTAGTTTATGAGTTACAACAATTTAATCAGTCACTATTTTCTGTACAATTTGTTTTTTATTTCCTTTCCAATTTAAGAGTCTGACATTCTTAGACAATGTGATAGTCATGAAGTCTTTGTACGAGAGAGGAAAGGGGCAAGTAAATCTGAGATGAAGATCAGTGAAGAGGGAAGGAGTCTTTCCTGGTGCACTTCAGTCACTTACAACATTTTCAGAACAATGTAGGTAAGGAAAAAGGCTAATCTATAATCAGAGAAACAAAGGTTATAGCTGCCTGTTTATGTGACTCTATAATCACAATCCCTTAGGGCTCAAAATATTTTAAAGTTCCAACAGCTTAGATTTTTCTTTTTCCTCATTATGTCGCCCAGGCTGGAGTACAGTGGTGCAATCTCAGCTCACTGCAGCCTCCACCTCCCGGGTTCAAGCAATTCTTCCACCTCGGCCTCCTTAGTAGCTGGGATTGCAGGTGTCTGCCACTATGCCCAGTTAATTTTTGCACTTTTAGTAGAGACAGGGTTTCACTATGTTGGCCGGGCTGGTTTCAAACACCTGACCTCAGGTGATCCAACTCTCTCAGCCTCCCAAAGTACTGGGATTACAGGCTTGAGCCATCGCACCTGGCCAGACTTTTGAATTACTTATTTTCACATGTACCCCTAGGACACTGATACAGTCTCCAGCTTACAATGGTTTGGTTTGACTTACAGTTTTTTTACTTTACAATGGTGTGAAAGTGATATGTATTCATTAAAAACCATATTTTGAGGCTGGGCACGGTGGTTCACGCCTGTAATCCCAGAACTTTGGGAGGATGAGGCGGGCAGATCACCTGAAGTCAGAAGTTCCAGACCAGCCTGGCCAACACGGTGAAACTCAGTCCGTACTAAAAATACAAAAAATTTAGCGGGATGCGGCGGTACATGCCTGTAGTCCCAGCTACTTGGGAGGTTGAGCCAAGAGAATCACTTGAACCTGGGAGGTGAAGGTTGCAGTGAGCCGACATTGGGCCACAGCACTCCAGCCTGGGTGGCAGAGTGAGACTCCGTCTCAAATAAACAACCAACCATACTTTGAACACCCATGCAAGGGTTCTATTTTTTACCTTCAGTACAGTATTCAACAAATTACATGGGATATTCAACACTTGATTATAAAATAGGCTTTATGTTAGATGACTTTGCTCAACTGTAGACTCATGTAAGTGGTGTATGTTTAAGGTAGGCTAGGCTAAGCTACGATGTTTGGTAGGTTAGGTGTATTAAATGTCTTTTCAACTTACAGTATTTTCAACTTAGGATGGATTTATTGGAATGTGATGCCTTCGTCAGTTGAGGCACACATGTGCAGATTTTGTCTGCATTCCAGCACCTAGGCTGAAGGAGCAGCTCTCTCTGGATCACTGGGGCTCTTTCTAGAAGGAGCGGAAAGCAGAGCACAAAGTACGAGCTGGCTCCTAAAGCTTCCACACGAAGGTGACCACGTGGCTGACAGTTCATGGGTTGAAGCAGGTCACCTGGACATCTCTGGGTTCAAAACAGGAAATCTGATTCTCTGTTGCAGAGGACAGCAAGCTTCCATAAGCGCTACGTGGTAAATATTTTGGACTTTGCAGGCTGCATGGTTTCTGTCACAGCTACTCAGCTCTGCTGTTTTTATAAGAAAGCATCCACAGATAATATATAAGCATATGTGTGTTCCAATAAAACTTTATTTACAAAACCAGGCGGTGGGTTGATTTGGCCCATGGGCCATGTCCCACTGACCCTGCTGTCCTGGAAGTGGTGGTCGATATGGGTGGGTAGCGGGCAGCCTCGCTTACATTCCTGGTGTTCCTCATCTCCTCTTCTAGTTGTCTATTGCTGCCTCGGGAATCACCCCAAAAGTTAGTGTCTTAAAACAGCAGCCGTATTTAGCCTGTCTCTCACAGCTCTAGGGGTAAACTGCGGCTAGGGGTAAAGGCGGCTCTGAGTGGTGTCTTTCTCGGGATCACTGTTAGACACAGGCTGTGGCGAGAAGCATCTCAAGTCTGGCTCATGTGTGTGTCTGGAGCCTTGACTGACAACACCCAAACCAGTGGGGGCTGGAAGCTGGGGCTCCCCCAGCTGCCCTGTCTTTGTGGGGCCTCTCCACATGGTTTCTGCAGCGTGGCACCTCTTGTTGATTTCGTCCGTGAGTGGCGAGAGAGAGTGAGCTGGTGCCGTATGTCGCTACCGCAATTTCAATGAAAATGTATTAACATTGGCCGGGCACGTTGGCTCACGCCTGGAATCCCAGCACTTTGGGAGGCTGAGGCGGGCAGATCACTTGAGGCCAGGAGTTTGAGACCAGCCTAGCAAACGTGGCAAAAATCCATCTCTGCTGAAAATATAAAAATTAGCCAGGCGTGGTGGCAGGTGCCTGTAATCCCAGCTACTTGGGAGGCTGAGGCATGGGAATTGCTTGAACCCGGGAGGCGGAGGTTGCAGTGAACCAAAATCACACCTCTGCACTCCAGCCTGGGTGACAGAGTGAGACCCTGTCTCAAAAGAGAAAGAGGAAAGAGGAGGGGAGGGGAGGGGAAGGGAAGGGGAAGAAGTATTAAAATTGAATAAAACTAAAAATTCAGTTGCTAAGCTGCACTAGCCACATTTCAAGTGCTCGGTGGTCACATGCAGCTAGTGGCTAGGTATGAGAGAGGAAGAGACAGAGAGAGAGAGCCAAGTGGAAGCCTTATCGCCTTTTATGACCTAGCCTGGAAGTCACACAGCATCATTTTAACCTCGTTCTGTTTGTCAGGCAGTCACGAGCCCAACGAGGTTCAAGGGGAGGGAAAGCAGATGCCACCTCCTGAAGAAAGAGCATGTGAACGTAGAAATATTGCTGGGACAGGCCAGGTGCGGAGGCTGACACCTGGAATCCCAGCACTTCGGGAGGCTGAAGCGGGCAGGTCACTTGAGGCTAGGAGTTTGAGCCTGGCCAAGATGGTGAAACCCAATCTCTACTAAAAATACAAAAATTAGCTGGGTGTGGTAGTGCGTGCCTGTGATCCCACAGGCTGAGGCAGGAGGCTGAGGCAGGAGAATCGCTTGAACCCGGGAGGCGGAGGTTGCAGTGAGCTGAGATCACACCACTGCGCTCCAGCCTGACAACAGAGCAAGACTCCGTCTCAAAAAAAAAAAGAAATATTGCTGGGGCCATTTTTAGAAACCAGCCACCCCTCCTTCATGCATCTCCTAGCTACACCCCACTCTCTTGCACCCATGTTCATGGTCCAGGATGAATCCTGAGCTGAACATGTTACAGGGGCCAGCACTTGGCAGCTCGCCTGGAAAGGGCCTGCCGTCAGTGGGGTACTAAACCCCCAGGACTGAGGAGAATTGCATTGTATGATTCACCCACTGGGTTTACTGTCTATTTTCTCCCACTAGGGAGAATGCCAGCTCCCTAAAAGGGATTATTAATCTCTTTGGTCACTGCTCCATCTCCAGGGCCACGAACAGGGCCAGATACACCATAAGCATCTGATAAATATTTGCCAAACGAATGAATGAACCCATGTTAAGCGCCCCCCACTTGGGAGGTCTCCGGGAGGGGGATGTCATGGTGAGTCATCACACTCCCATCTTTGTTCTTTTGAAGCCAACCAAGCGAGGGCACAGTTTGGATAGGATAAAGCCTGAGTTCCTTGCGTAACTAAACTATGGCCCCTGGGCATGGAGAGAATGCCGCAGCAGGTACAGAGTCAGTCTGGGCACAGTTCTGGAAGCAAAGGAGATACAGTATAGGGTGGCCTCCTTAGTCATGGGATCTGCTCCTCAGGAAGCACTGAGGCCAGGGCTGCCCCAGGGTTCTGTGCCCGCTTCGGGGAACAGCCTGAGGCCAAAGCCAGTGTGCCTATGAGGGTAGGGGCACTGCTCCATCTAATAATGTCATCTTGCAGGCCAGGGACCTGTCTGAGCAACACTTCACACCCCTTCCACCATCACTGAGCTAGCCCATCTCTGAGAACTGATACTGGTTTTTGGAGGATGTGGCGTGTGGACTGTGGTTACCCCTGAAAGACCTATAAGGATCCTCTTCACTCCATCATCAGGGAGGAGACATGGAAGGCACCCTGCCCTTGCAGGTGCAGAGCCCTGCTCCCCTCTCTGTTCTCTCTGGATTAGGTCTAGACTTGTAGGACACGCTACTTGGGATCCCTGTGGCCCAGGGATAGAAGGTTAGGCTTCTTGAGGGGAGGGTTCTCATGTTTTTTGTTTTGTTTTGTTTTGTTTTGTTTTGTTTGAGATGGGATCTTGCTGCATTGCCCAGGCTGGAGTGCAGTGGCCAGGACCACAGCTCACTGCAGCCTCTATCTCCCAGGCTCAAAAGATTCTCCCACCTCTACCTCCCAAGTAGCCAGGACCACAGATGCATGCCACCAAGCCCAGACGAATCTGACATATTTTGTAGAGATGGGGTTTCAGGATTTCACTGTGTTGCCCAGGCTGGTCTCGAACTCCTGGACTCAAAGGATTCTCCCAACTCCCTCCCAAAGTGCTAGGATTACAGGCATAAGCCACCATGCCTGCCCTTGTTTCTTCTTGTTTTGTTGGGTATACTTTTTCATTTCCAACATTCATTTTAAGGTCAGGAGGTACCTGTGCAGTTGTCTTACATAAGTAAATTGCATATCTCTGGGGTACTGATAGGTCATTTTCCTTTTCTTTCTTTTTTTGAGACAGAGTCTCGCTCTGTTGTCCAGGCTGGAGTGCAGTGGCGCAATCTCAGCTCACCGCAACCTCCACCTCCCAGTTTTGATTCTCCTGCCTCAGCCTCCTGAGTAGCTGGGACTACAGGTGTACACCACCAGGCCTGGTTATTTTTTGAATTTTTAGTAGAGATCGGGTTTCACTATGTTGGTCAGGCTGGTCTTGAACTCCTGACCTTTTGATCCGCCCACCTCAGCCTCCCAAAGTGCTGGGATTACAGGTGTGAGAGAGCCACCGCACCCGGCCGATGTGTCATTTTTCAATCCTCACCATCCTCCCACTCTGCACCTTCAAAGAGGCCCTGGTGTCTGTTGTGCTTGCCTTTGTGTCCAGGTGCACTCAATCTTTAGTTCCCACCTGTAAGAACATGGTTTTCTGTTCCTGTGTTAACTCACTTAGGATTACGTTTTTTTTTTTTAATTTTTATTATTATTTATTTACTTACTATTATTATTATCTTTTGAGAGAGCGTCTCGCTCTGTCACCCAGGCTGGAGTGCAATGGCGCGATCTCAGCTCACTGCAACTTCCACCTCCCAGGTTCAAGCGATTCTCCTGCCTCAGCTCCCAAGTAGCTGGGATTACAGGCACCTGCCACCACGCCCGGCTAATTTTTTTGTATTTTTAGTAGAGACAGGGTTTCACCATGTTGGCCAGGCTGGTCTCAAACTCCTGACCTCAAGTGATCCTCCCACCTCAGCCTCCCAAAGTGCTGGGATTACAGGAGTGAGCCACCTTGCCCAGCCTGGATTAAGTTTTTTCAAAATTTTCAAATTAGGTAACAGTTTGTGCAGAATATGTGCATCTGGCCTTGGGCAGGTCACAAAACCGTCTTAATGTCCATCTACTTCCCCATCTGTGAAGCAGAGATCATGACAGCATTTGTGGTGAATTCTGGAAACTCCACAGTCAGAGGGCACAGGTCCCACAAGGTCGCCCCCACCTCAGACCCCAGCCACAACTATGAGTGTCCCAGAACCACCCTCACTTCAGACCAGCTGGCTATAAATTCAAGGGCCCACACAACCACCCTCTCATTTGATAATTTTCTAGAATGACCTACAGAACTCAGGAAAGTGCTATCCTTAACAATTACACTTACAGCAAAAGGTAACAAACTAATAGCGGGGCGCGGTGGCTCATGCCTGTAATCCCAGCACTTCGGGAGGCCGAGGCGGGTGGATCATGAGGTCAGGAGTTTGAAACCAGCCTGGCCAACATGGTGAAACCCCACCTCTACAAAAAATACAAAAATTAGCCGGGTGTGGTAGCACACGCCTGTCATCCCAGCTATTCGGGAGGCTGAGGCAGGAGTATTGCTCGAACCTGGGAGGCGGAGGTTGCAGAGAGCTGAGATCTCACCACTGCGCTTCAGCCTGGGTGACAGAGCAAGACTCTGTCTCAGAAAAATCAATCAATCAATCAATAAGTAGGTGACAAATTAGGGCCAGCTCCAGGCTGAGATGCACAGGGAGAAGGCTCGTGGGATCCAAACGCGGAGACTCTGGCGGTTCTCTCCCCAGGGAGCCATGCACGGCCTTCCCACCTTCTGGCCCTGATGTATGACATCATTCAAGAAGCTCGCCCGGGGCTTTGGGGTCCGTTTTACAGGAGCTCCAGCACACGATAACCATGTGACTCACCTGTCATCTTCAGTCCCTCTGGAGGTCGGCACTAACAGGGGGTGTCCCGAGGCTCCCATCATAAATCACATTGCTGGACCCTCCAGGGACCAAATCCCTCAGGCAACAAAGACACTCCTGTCAGGCGGGACATGGCGGGGTCTAGAGATCACCCTGCCCCCGTAGCCAAAGGGAAAGGCCAGGCTCTCTTTGGGTCAGTTACCTCTCCTGCACACAGTATCTAGCTCCTGGAGCTGTGAGGGTTCTGTGAGCTCATCCCTGCAAAGTGTTGGGTGAGTGCTTGAGACACGTGAGTTGCCATCATGTCACAGCTCTGTCTTTAGAAAGAACACAGTCTCAGGCTGTTAGCACAGGGCCCGAATTTTGGCTGGATAGATGATGCAGTAGATACCAGGGCCTCTGCCCCACCATGTGCAGGACTTACAGCTGGAGGAAGGAGCATTGCCCCTGGTCTCCTGAGCCCCCTCGCCCTCTCCCAGAACCTTGGGAGGGAGAATTTCCAAGAGCACAGTGTTCCCGGTCAGTGGACCCTCAGAAAATAGAAACTGACCAAGATTCTAAGATGGGCTCTAGCAAGGCAGTTTATCGGGGCTTTCAGCTCGGGCAGCAAGGGGGACAGTACAGGAAGAGACCTGCGGCTGGCCCCCCAGAGCAGGTCAGACTGCGGTTTTATTTTCCTTCCAGCCTCCTCCAGATGATGTCATTGCATGTTCGGGGTGGTCTGTCCATCACGACTGCACAATCTCCCGTCACGCTGCTTCATGCAACGCGCATCTCATTAGCATCTCCAATCTCCACCCGGGCTATGATGTTTCCCATTAAAATGAAGCGAAGGTGCATCAGGCGGGCCGGGACCTTGCTGGGACGTGCATTTGGGGATTGTGGAAAGTCCCTACTGTTAACAGCCAGGGCGCTTGTGGTTTCTGCGCTCTGTTTTAGATTTAATTGGCCTATTTTTGTGAAAGGAAGCATTTGTGGTTACAGGGCTGCAAAGCTGAGTATAGCTGCCATCAGCACGGCGTGTTAGGAAAACAGGGACCCTTCCCCCCTCCTGTCCTGTTTTCCCCGGCTGTCTCAAAAAGGGCACTTGTAGCACGGCACCACGCGAAGGAAATGGCAGCTAAGGCTCCAGACCCAAACTCCCGACAGCTCACAAGCAAAGGCTTTTTTCAGTTTTTCTGTTCGTTTATTTTTTGAGATGGAGTTTCACCCTTGTCACCCAGGCTGGAGTGCAGTGGCTCGATCTCAGCTCACTGCAACCTCCACCTCCAGGTTCAAAGGATTCTCCTGCCCCAGGCTTTCAAGTAGCTGGGGTTACAGGGACCCACCACCACACCTGGATAATTTTGTTTTTTTTTTTAGTAGAGACAGGGTTTCACCATGTTGGCCAGGCTGGTCTTGAACTCCCGACCTCAAGTGATCCACCTGCCTTGGCCTCCCAAAGTGCTGGAGTTACAGGCGTGAGCACAAGCAAGGGTCTTTTAAGGCAGGGGTGCATTTCAGGAAAGTGAGGGGTGCATTGCAGGTAAAGTCGTACACTCGTACGTGGAGGTTGTACAGCAGTGGCCATGGACACGACTCTCCAGGCCTCTCAGGAAGAAACTCTGAGCAAAGATCGGTGGTCAGAGTGCCGCCTCAGTGCCCCCGAATCTGAGGTCTGTGGGATAGAGGCTGGCAGTGGGGGTTCAGAAAAACAACTTGAGAACATATGTTACGATGTTATCTTTAGTTTCTGTAGGAACCAGAAACACCTTGTGCCTCTGGCTTGCTTGGGAGACTACTGTTGCTCTCACCTTCTTGTTTGTTGCTATCTTCCTGCTTATTCAGCTGCTCATTTATTTTCCAAGGCTAGCTAGTGCCTGGAATTTCCCATGAAGGAACTCAAGATTCTTCCTTTGTTTCCAACTTTTGGTTGGGGGCGTAGGTGCAGGCAGGCCCCTAGGGGGTCCCTGCTCTGTCTCTGCAACAGGAGAACTGACGGGACCCCCCCCACCCAAGAGCCTTGAAATGTGTCTCCTGCAGCAGAAAAATGCAAAGCACGGACACCTGGCCAGCCTGGAAACTCGTGAAGGGGCCAGGAATCTGCCTCCCCCAGAAACATCTCCATGGCGGGGAAACGGCTGTGGCCATTTGGGTGGTGAAGCGGGAGGCCTACAGGGGTTTGGGTGTCAGAGCAAGGAGATGGGAGCGTTCCTTGCAGACTAGAAAGAGAATCACAAGGGGCTGCCCAAGGACCCTACCAGTGGAGGCGTCTGGAAGGGGATAGGACAGTGCCCAGACAAATGCTCAGGGGGGCTTCTGCTGGATGTCATGTGGGACTACCCGGGATTTGAGGAGCATACTCCAGGGTCACAGGGACCCAGAGCCCAGCAGGGAACCTTCCAGGAGCCCATGGAAGCCAAGAGAGGAAGCCATCCAGGCGAGTGGAGGAACATCCCCTTTCCGTCGCAGCCCCTGGACTAGAGCGGGCTGAGCCGAGGAAGGGAGAAGATTCAACTCCTAGTTCCCTTGAGAGATGTGATTAATATCGTGGGCATGTAGGGTGGAAAACTCATTTGTTCCTTCAACACTGGTATGTTCTCAGCTGGAACAAAAAGACAGATTAGCAAGAGACAGACAGATGTGCTAGAGCATGCGTATTTCCTTTTTCTTTTCTTTTCTTTTTTTTTGTTATATGGAATCTCGCTCTGTCTCCCAGGCTGGAGTACAGTGGTGTGATCTCAGCTCTCTGCAACCTCTGTCTCCCGAGTTCAAGTGATTCTCCTGCCTCAGCCTCCTGAGCAGCTGGGATTACAGGCACGCATCACCACACCCAGCTAATTTTTGTATTTTTAGTAGAGACCGGGTTTTACCTTGTTGGCCAGGCTGGTCTCGAACTCCTGACCCCAAGTGATCCACATGCCTCAGCTTCCCAAAGTGTTGGGATTACAGGCGTGAACCACCGTGCCGAGCTAATTTATGTTATTTTTAGTAGAGATGGGTTTTCGCCATGTTGGCCAGGTTGGTCTTGAACTCCTGACCTCAGGTGATCTGCCTGCCTCAGCCTCCCAAAGTGCTGGGATTATCGGCATGAGCCACGGCACCTGGCTGGCATGCACATTTCCTATGTGCACAGGAAACACCCAGGAAGTGCCTGGTTCTCAAAGAGATGGTTTTGAATCCCAGCTCATGTCACATCTTCCACAGAGAACAGTGCAACTTTAGAGAAGCCACCAGACAAAGGGAGAGGACTTTGGGTGTCTAGGGGCAGCCCCTTCGGGAGGCACAGAGCTGGCGAGTGCAAGCTGGCTGGGAAAGCCTATTCCTGTGGATGCCTCTGGAGCCAGCTCAGACCCACAAGGGCACAAAGGTGTCTTCAGTGGCTCAGCTTTGCTCTGTGGTAGAAAGGAGAGCAGGGCAGCTTCCGTCTCTGTAAATCTATGTCCTGCTTTTAGGCAAACAGGGGGAGCACAGAGCTCCCTGCCCCTGTTTCTTCTTGACTGCCCCCAGCTCAATAAGCCTTATGCCAAAAGATGCATATTTTGGGTGGCATGTTTCTGATCTCCCACAGCCTGAGTATCTTGAGGACCAAATTAAGACTGTGTTTGCAACCCCGTGTGGCCATGAGCTATTACCTAAGAGAAGGAGCTGAGGGGCCATGCATTTACTAGTGTTTGCATCCAGGGGTGAGGGACGATGGACCTCCTCCCATCAACACATGAAAGGGCAGAGGAGACAAAAATAAAGCAGTGACGTCAGGAGCCAACAAGACAGTTACCCAGAGAGACAGAGAGGTTTACAGCCAAATGCTAGCGGTGGGTATTTGGGGTGGGGAGGGGATTATAATTGGCTTTATCTTACTCTGGGTTGTTAGAAATAGACGCTCATTGCTGCGAAGAAAAATCAGCACTGAGACAAAGGATCTTTCAGCAACGCAACTTTTACTTCCTGGGCTGCAGGAAGGGTACCCTCACTAGCCATCCTGCCAGGAGAGTACGATGAACAAAGGAAAGCAGACGTATTTATCCCTTACGCATTTGAGGTCGTCGTCCTTACTGCTGTGTCTGATCTCCGTTGGCTGGAGTCGGAGCTCACAATGTAAACTAAAACCTGATTGGCTAAAAACTTAAAGCTTTTCTATGCAGATAAAAGCAATGGAGAGCTGGGACATGCCTGTGAGCACGTCCAGCTCAGATATCTTGGCTAAAGTACAAGGATATAGAATGTACCACGTGCCTGTAAGCATGGCATGTCTAACAGCTACATAGGATGGAGCTTAACAAAGTTATTAGTACACTTATTCTTTAACAGGAAAGGAAACTTTAAAAAGGAACTTCCCTACCTCCCACACGTGTGATTTTCTCTATTTTCTCATCTTTCTGCTGTGGATGTGAAAGACTTATGTAATTGGGAAGAAATGCTGGGTATTTTTGGTTTTGTTTATTATTTTTATTTTAATTTTTTAATTTTTTTGAGACAGAGTCTCACTCTGTCACCCAGGCTAGAGGGCAGTGGCACAATCTCGGCTCACTGCAACTTCTGCCTTCTGGATTCAAATAATTCTCCTACCTCAGCCTCCTGAGTATCTGGGACTACAGGTGCCCGCCACCACGCCCAGCTAATTTTTTGTATTTTTAGTAGAGATGGGGTTTCACCATGTTGGCCAGGCTGGTCATGAACTCCTGACCTCAAGTGATCCACCCGCCTCAGCCTCCCAAAGTGCTGGGATTCCAGGCGTGAACCACTGCACCAGGCCTGTTTTTGTTTTTTGTATAAAAAGGAAGGCACACAGAATCGGGAGTTGTCCTTTGCAGCTGAATTCTGGAGTCTTGGGATGAAACATACAATGCCGGTCGACCGTCTGGCCTGCTCAGGGACGCTCCCCCCGGAACCCCTCAAGGTGGCCTCTGGTGTGGGCATTCTGGGATTTTCTGCCTTTGAGCTGGCATTTTTTTCCCCTGAATGTGGCATCCTTCGAGAGCTCAGAACAGGGCAAAGACAATTTGAAGAAGGAGCCCAACGTGGTGGGAGAGTAGGAGAAAAATCAAACCTCATTGTCTTTGACATTTCTGGAAGGCTCTGGGTTAATTGCAGTGCCGGGAACGGTGTGTGGGAACCACAGAGCCTGCTCCTCCCCTGTGGCCAGGGCGACTTCTGGATACTCTGTAATTAATAGTTGTCCTTTCCTGGAGTGGCTTCCCGGCCTCTCATCAGACCCATCTCCTGGAAATAAAGACCCATTCAGAGGTGCTGGGCTTTCTGCTCATTTCCTTCCTCAATCCCTTTGTCTGGAGGAGAGTTCACTTGAAAAGCACTTCCAATGAATTCCATTTCACCATCACAAAAGAGAGGGGGGTGGTTGCCATAGCAACCAGGGATGGGCCAGTCTATTAATTTGTAGAGGAACAATGATGGATGTCCTGACCCTCACAGGAAGCCTGAGGTTGGCATGACCATTGTTTCTGTGATTCTCCTCCTGTCATCTCTGAGCAAGGGAGAGTTGGACTGAGTGGTCAGCACTGGACCCTAATACGAGAATTACTCAGAACCTCTGAGGCCCCTGGTTCGTCAACACCCCCTGCTCCAACTTCTTTCCAAATATGTTTATATGGTGTTCCTGACTCTCCGAAGTGTCAGCTGTGTGTTTAAATAAGTAAATCTCCATCAACCCCCAAAGGACAAATCGGGAGATGCCTGGTAAAGAAAACAGCTTCCCAGGGCAAGGCCTTGGGGGAGGGTGGCTGGGAGACCTCGGAGGGACTTCTCAGTATCCACCTACCTGCCTTCACAGTCTTGCAAAACCTTTTTTTGTTTTGTTGTTTTGAAAGAAGATCTCACTCTGTTGCCCAGGCTGGAGTGCAGCCATGCAACCGTGGTTCACCTCAGCCTTGACCTCCCAGGCTCAGGTGATCCTCCCACCTCAGCCTCCCAAGTAGCTGGGGCTACAAGTTGTGCACCATCAAGCCTGGCTAATTAAAAAAAAAAAAATTATAGAGGGAGAGATCCAAGATGGCCGACTAGCAACAGCTCAGGAAAGTAGCTCCCAGTGAAAGCGCAGAGAACGAGTGGACGCCGCACTTTCCGACGAGTTTTTGTTGCCCACAGACCGGGAGATTCCCGGTGGAGAAGCCACGCGGGTCGCCGGTGCGACTCTTTTGGCTGGCACGGCTCTTTTGCCGGCGCTCAGCGCGGTGCTTCCCGGTGCGGAGTGTGCGAGACGGACGGGCTCGGCTGGTCCCATCCCCACAAGGAAAACAGCAATTGGAAGCGCTGAGGACTGAGAGTTTCACAGAGGGCACAGCGAACCCGGGAAGGTCTGGCTCTGAGGGGAACCGGCGTCCGCCAAAGGAAAACTAAGAAACAGAAAAACTTCATCACCGGGCGGAGAGAGATCCAAAATGGCCACGTAGCAGCAGCTCGGGATTGTGGCTCGCGGTGAGGGCACAGAGAGCGAGTGGAAGCCGCAAATGCAGACGAATATTTGATGCCCACGGACTGGGAGATTCCCGGCGAGGGAGCCACGCAGGTCGCCAGC